>WYDF02272989.1:3859-17862 GCA_009867245.2 Adranes taylori | reverse complement strand
GAGAAACGATCATTGGAATTAGATACGCCGATATCGACAACTGTTTCTCAGAAAGAAAACAGATATGAAAGGTAGGTTTTCTTTCATTTTTTTTACAGGTGAAAGTGGTTTACTTATGAAAAAGTTAAATGGCAGACCCTAAATATTACTATAATTCTTAAATTTTCCACAATCATTGCATTTCCGCTACTTGTTTAGTTTAATTTAAAACAGTTTTAAATATAATCTTATAATGGGTTTATCGAAATTAAAACAAATTTATTTGGAAACATATTAGATATCGTCCAAGAAGTGAAAAGCGACGTGAGAGCATGAACTCATTGAGCACTGGTCTCTATCAAACGAATTTATCATCCGCCAGCGTTTTAGGTGGTACCATGAATGATAATGCGAGCATGAAACAAACAAGACAAAGTTTAGCAACACTTCACGGACATGGAGCGTCGTCGCTGCTAGCAGGAAATGGTGTTGCGACGCCTACTTCAATTATGGCTGCAATAAGTACGAACGCAGCTGGAAATTCTATCAATTTGCTGGATACGAAAGTGAGTTAATACTTCTTTCTATTTATGAGTTTGAATCGCGTTCTCTAGTAACTAATTGTGGTGTTATTATTAATAATTTTATTGCACTGTGGGCAACTAAAGTGATATAAGCTGCACTATTTGTTTAAGCGCGCATTTTTGTACAATCTAGATAATTCTTGGAACATTGTTCGATATAGCCTTCATATTACAACGCCTTTTGACAAGAAGTCGCATTTATCACTATTTGATTACAGATAAAATATTTTCGTGGATTATGTCGACATAATATAGTTTTTAGTTTCATGTTATGGCTATGCACGTTTGTGTTCTTCTAGAAAATAAATCCTAAATTACAGTAGCCATTTAATGTTTTTTTATAGGTTTCGATCAACTCTTTTTGGGCTTCCCAATCTAAGAGGGACAACTTTCAGTGACGTTAATCTATCTTTATATGGCAGGTTCTAATCACGTCTGGTCTAAATATTTAATCTTTAACGTTATATGGTTCAAATCTATTTAATTATATTCTATTAAACCTATTTAATTATTAAACCTACAAATCTATTTAATTAATTATTATTATCTAGATTAAAAATAATAATTCATATACACACCTTATTAAAATTCAACTTGAGATGTTACCATTTATCAGAATAGGAAAAATAATATTAAAGATATAATTTTCTTAAAAAAATTTAAGATTATAAAATTGTTAAAAATTTTAATCAACCAATGTAAATCGAAATTAACTGAAATTAAAAACATGATATAAGGTGTAAAGTGAAATATTATTGCCAATGATAAGTATTTACCTTAAAAAAAATTGAAAATTTACAGAATAAATCATCTAAACCACCAACATTGATTCAAATATAAAACTATTTGACATTTTCATAAAATAATAACAGGTAACTTAAAGTTTAAAATTAAAAATTTTTTTTAAACTATAATTTTAGCATCTATGAAATTTTTAAACTTTTCTTTTTTAAAAAGGTTTCATGGTAATTTAAATATTCAGATAATTTTAACACGAAGACTATAAAATAAAATGAAATGACGTTACATAAATAATTGAAATATACTATATGAAACTCAAAATTGAATTAATAAGGTTACCAAAATGTGTTTAATTGAAAGTATTATTGAATAATTTCTGATAAAATCGAAATTATTAAAATCTGTATGAATATTAAGTAAATTACCTGAATCAATGTTGTTGAAATAACTATTTGTTCTAAATAGTTTGTTAAATATTTATTCTTTGAAATATGTAAAATTTTAGTATTTCCTGTAATGCTAAAGTCATAGTTATGATTCAATATATATTCAGCCAATCGCGATTTATCTAGATAATTTAACCTAATGGCACTGAAATCTTCCTTCCACCTAGTGTAGAAATTTCTGTTCGTCATTCCAATGTAAAATTTATCACATCTATTGCATTTTATTAAAGATTTATTTAATAAAATGCTAAAATGATGGAATAAAACTATTACATCACTTTGTTTATCATTGCCCCCAACATCAACTGGATGAATTTGCAATTAGTATCGGCAACTCCCTGAAGTGCAATTGAAACAAAATGTTTACAATTGTAAAACATGGTTCCAGAATGCACCGGGGCTTTGATTTGTTTATGCTTTTCAACAATCGCGCCGATACCCAATGGGAAATTCCATTTCTCATAAAATTGGTGAGCATCTTGGAAATCTTTCTCCGAGATTCCTTCCAAATAGCTAAAACTGTTTCGTGTACAATTGTGGCTATAGCCCTCTCTCCCATTCGAAAAGTGAAAGTCAGGCTTGCAAACGACGATCCTGTAGTCTACGTTCAAGTTTGGCTAGGATGTAGTCAAATGTATTATTCATCCTAAAATGAGCATGGAATTTTTCGGGATGCTGACGTAGTTCCGGATATAAATGATCTCCAATGACTCTCCATAAACGGTACCCTTAGGATACGTATTTCTCTTTATACATAGGTTTATAAGTTTAATTAGGGGGTAGGTAAGCAAGCCCCTAACATATAATGTAGACGGACGCTGAAGGTATATATCCTTACTTGTACTATTTTTTAAGTGAATTATAATGTCACGCATCATATTAAAAGACACTTATTTCAAGTTGAAATGAAAATCATTGGGATAAACTCTGTCTCTTGCATAATGTTTTCCAAAGTTAATTGTTTGATTGTTTTCGACTAATTTGGGTGGACTACTCTTGGGTAAGTTTGGTGCCACGTTTACAAAGTATTTATTAAATTTAGAAGCAGACATTATTTTTGTTTCACATCATGTTTTTTTGTACTTATTTGTACGTACAACCTCTCAAACTGCCCAGAATATTAACAATAATATTAAAACAATGTAAATCATTATCAATATGTTAAGAATTAAATCTTATTAAAGTAGGATCATAATTATGCTTTTAATTACCATAGTGCTTTTATTATATTCTGATTATTACAAATAATGCTCTTGCATGAGATTCAAGAGCGAGGAAGAGAGTGGCAGATCTCTATTGTTGTTATTATTATTAAGTAGACACATTTTTATCTAGTTTAATTGCCAGACAATGATAGTTGAATTTAATTATAATTCAAAATTTGTTAGGTTGTTCCATTCCATTAATAAAACGTAAGCAAGTAGAAGGTAGCGAACTATAGATAATTAGATTTTTGTTATTATTTGTTTTTCTGATTATACATGACTTCTCCTCCAACTCAACAATGGCGTATATTCGTATGCGGACGTCAGTAGAAAGAAATGGTTGAATGGGGGATTGCTAGCTAAAATACTGTAGGTTGCTCTAGCCTGCCAGCAGGTACAAAGATATGAAAGACGTAGTTGATGATGTGAGATAAATGTTGAAGATATGAAATGAGTTATGAGGCTGATGTAAGTGGTGAGTACGTGGAGTTCTAATCGCTGTTGCCGAAGTAATGGAATAGGCGGCTGTTATGGTACTCACGAGTTTTTGGATATAGCCATCGTTTACCTGGAGTGGGTGGTAGTGGCACGTCGCCCTGAAGCTGTGGACAAAATCTATGAACCGTGGGGCGATGGTGACTTTTCTTGCTATGTTGATGGAGTAGGCACATCTACTAACGTGCGAGGGTCCGCGGGCAGCGCAGCTTGAGGGGCCCCTTTGGAGTTGTTTCTCGGTGATCCTCGTTGGCTCGGTGTGCTTGGTTTCGTTTGGCCTCTATCTTCTTCTGACCCTCACCCTGTTCGTTGTTCGTGACCTGTTGTTCGTGCTCATTCAATAACGACCAGCAGCACAAGATCCATAATACGTATGGGTAACGCTGGATTGAAACTACTGCTAAAATTCTTAGGAAATTTAGAACTACTACCAATAGGAAAACATCTTTGATCCGTTGGCAATTTTAAGGATCAATATTGTATTATTTTTTTGGCGAAATTCTATGAAACCATATGCTGTTCAACGAATCAGAGCTCAGCGCAAGAAAAATCGCTAAAGAGTTACCCCCTTAAATGTAGAGGTAGCCAATAAAAATAGCTTATAGATACGGAAATATTAAATTAGTGATTTAAAATATCTTTTCGGATATAACATAAACATCAATTTTATTTCCTTTATTTATTGAAGCATTTTCTGTTTTAATATTATTCATTTATTTGTTAGGGAGTTTCATTAAGTTCTCAGCATTCAACACTAACCAATCATCATTCTTATTCATCAAATGTATCGACATCTGGTACTGCTACTGCTGGTACGATTATGGGTCCATTTTCTGGTGTTGGTAATGCCAATAGTACTGCCGCTAATAATACGATTTTGAATCAATCAGTTGGTATTGCTGGCAGCACAAGTAGTGGTCTTTTGACTACGACAACTTCATCAATTGGAAATTCATCAACAAGTGGTATTGGATTATCTACCACGAATCCAATTGCTGGTAACGATTAATTGTTCATAATAAGATAGTTGGTATTACTTTTTGTAGAAGTATAACGTAGCAGAATACGTATTAACCCTTACCTTCCATTTTTAAGCCAATTTTAAATCATTTTAATAATATATATCCTGAAACAATAATTAATATTGTTTCATATCTGAACGTAGTCATATTTAATAATATATTTTAATAATATATATGTGCAGTTTTCGAAATAATTCTCTTGATTAATTGTTCTTTTTATTGTATATATTCTTCAGTTATTTGTATATGAATTAGTTGAGCATTTTTAAAGTTCTGTCGCTTCCTTAATATTTTGACTTCTTTTATTATTCTTAAATTAATAGGCTTAAGTTCATCCGGATCTATCGGAATTAGTGGATCTATGGCTATGACTACGACTGGTAGTAATCAATCAGCGAACAGTGGCGCTGGAGGTCTCATGGGTTCACAATATGGTAGTTTGCATGCAGCGATTGGAGGTACTGGACCTCTTGCCGCTGCCGCTTCACAGGTATAACAATTTATAAT
Source organism: Adranes taylori (assembly GCA_009867245.2). NCBI lineage: Eukaryota > Metazoa > Arthropoda > Insecta > Coleoptera > Staphylinidae > Adranes > Adranes taylori. The sequence continues at coordinate 12,883 of WYDF02272989.1, read as the reverse complement.
ATGTTTTCATCTGTTTGTAATTTTTTTCTTGTACACACTCGTTTACTTTTTGTTCTGATTTAATTGACTGGTGATAGTTTCAAATAGTAATGTGGGTCGAGAAATTTACCGGTAGTGTACTGGTAAAGTAAAGTGATTTATGGTAAATTTCTTGCTCTAAATTATCGGTATTTGAATTTGGCGCTCGAATTTGACATACTTGAAATTAGACTAGGCGATCATTTCTTTATTAATTATGTGGTGTTCACAGTGCGAAGTAACGTGCTAGTGGCGAGTGGCTCAATGATACAATGCTGCAGGACAGCTTCTGTCTGGTTCTTAACCTTTTCATAATCGCAGAACATTACAATTTCTCAAGGTTTCTGCGGAAAACCGTCGTAAAATAAAACAGTATACATATTTTTAGTATCAAGGAAAACGAACAAGTGGTTCCAGGAACCCCGTTTAAGAACTATTGGTCTATTATGTGAACGTATAATGCGAGTTACTGTCAATGCGATTAGGATAGCAATTGGCTACTTCAACATATTTTGTTTTTACTGCCCACTCGCCTTTCATATGTTCATCACATGATAATAACTCGCACGCTGCTTTCGTGAATAAGCCAGTCATTCGCGCGCCTTTTTAGACGAGAGTTGTTTCTTGATCTTTTTACGGAAGTGTTTATTTTTTGTTAGCGTATAAATTTAACCAATTGTCGGATAAATGGTCTTCCAAAGACCATGTATGCTCTTGTAGAACACATTTGACCATAACTACAAAACCAGGGATTGTAGAATTCCGTTTTTAAACATATTGCGAAAGTAAAGAATATAGAAAAGTTGAGTGATGTATTTGTTAAAGCTTCACGCTTGCGTGGCCGCGCACAGATTTTTCTCAAAAGTCGCACATACAACTGCACACGTTTGAATATGTTTGAAGTTTTTTTTTTCAGATACTTTTGTATCGCGCAATTATAGAAAAAACTCTAGGAACATTATTGGCGACAAAAAGAATATCAAAAATCTTCGTTCGACGTACAATCATGAAATTTTCAAGATAGCTCGGAGTAACAAAAAGGTCTGATAAAGAAGAAATTGGAATTGACCAGGAATGAATTTCATAACTGCTTAATATTTCCTGATATACCTTTTTCAAGATGATACTTGTCGCTCCAGATAAGTATTTATTAACGAAGTTCTAACTCATACGCTTCCTTTTTTTTTGTAATTTCCGTCACAAATAAAGTGTTTTAACGCCATCAGTTTCAGTGTGTCTACACAATGAGCTACTAAAAGACATTGTTTACTGACTGAAGTCACAAAAAAAGGAAGCTTTGAAGTTAGAAGTTGGTTAAAATATAAATTAGTTAGCGCAGCAAGTGCCATTGTGAAAAACTATATCATGGAATATAAAGCAGTTATGAAATTCATCCCTGACCAATTCCAGTTTCTTTTGAAGTTCTTCTCATCAGATCCACTTTTTGTTACACTGGGTTCTCTTTAAAATTTCGTGATTGTACGTTGAATGAAGATTTTTATTATTATTTTTTCGACACCAACAATGTTCCTCATAATATTTTCTCTGTCTTTCAGAAGTTTAAGCCAACTTTCCAAACTGAAGAATATGACCAAAGCGGATCGTGTATGTAAAAGAGTTTCAAGACTAGAGTTATTGTATAACGAAGAACTGTAAAACAAGTGCTATTTACGAATTACTAACTGAATAATCTAAAGATTGCATCCTTCAAGGTTTCAAATTTGGGAGGAGAGCAAAGAAGTACAAGAAATTCAAAAGAGACAAGTATTTTTGGAGTAGGAGTTTTCAAAAGAAGTACAAAAGTTCCTGTTGTAGAACGATTGGTGTTAATTATACAAGAATATAAGAGCATCAGATCAAAATTAAAATACAAAAATCTAAATTACCAAATACCAAAATTATGTGGTTTCTTTAAAACCAGTAATCTAGAATTAGTGTAGAATTAAAATGTATAAGTTGTTTACATTTTATATGGTCATAGCCGGTTCCAGATTTACCATAAATGACTAGTGAAGTAATGGACTTAAAAATTACCAGTTATTTTACTGCAGTAGTTTTAAATAATTGATAATTCAAATAATTGAAACTACTCTAAATATTTCTTAAATTGATATAAATCAGTACATTATTGTTTCAGGCAATAGCAGCTACACAACAATTACAACAGGGTCGTCGTACGGCAAGTTTGAAGGCTTCATACGAGGCTATTAATAATGGTTCGGCTGGAGCCCATCAGATCGTTTCGTCTTCAGGTTCGTTAAAAATATTTTCGAATATATTTCAAATATGTAACCCTTTTTCATGAAGTACACTTGACATTAAAACAAAAGTAGTTGAAATGTTGAGTATATATCATATATAATTTAGATCATCATCTCACAGCTATCAGTCGCGAATTGGCCGGTGCTGCTCAAACAGCGATTCAAGCAATTCAACAAGATGCGAGCAATAAGAAGAGACACAGTAATAAGAAACATGTTAGCGATAGAGAACATAGACATGTACAGCAGGTGAGTACTGATATAATATAATGCTTTTTTTAAGTTGATATAACATGTACGAAAGTGGTTAGATAAATAACTTTGTGTGGTATGAAAAGTTGAGTGATGTACATGCAATTCCAAATAAACCTACCCCAACGCTCTTTCAGCTTTGTGATTCCTTAACGAAAATGAGTTTATTCGAGCCTTATAAAATACTCGATTTATGCGTACTTTATCTCTTATTCGATTTACAATTATACCCTAACAAGAGGTTATGGTAATAGATGTTAGTCCGAGGGAGCAAGGTCCGAATAGAGAGAATGCGCAATTAGGTTAAATCCAATGGCGTAACTAGAATTTTGAGACTCAGGCGTAAATCTTTACCGGAATTTTTGCTACCAGGTCTCCAGATAATATGTGCGGTATTTTCAATTATTCTTATAATTTAAAACGATAGAAATTGACAAAAGGCGGCTGACAATGCACACACTTATCGCACTGTACATACTACTTTTTCTATGAATTAAAAGAAAGTATTCTAAACATTCTAATACATATTTAATATCAACGTAATTCTTGCTAGTTTCAAAACCAACTATTGATTCATTTTCAAAGCTAAGAAAGCAAACCAACATTTTTAACATACATATAAAAAGTATAGCAGGAACTATTTTGACTGAAAAGATTATGACCAGTCGCGAAAACCCGACATTTGAGGAAATCAAATCTTCATTTGAGGAACTTGAGGAAATTACTGAACCCAAATAACTGGGAAACAGGTATTGTCGTCAGTAGATATAATTTTTTTATCGAGCACCAGTGGAAAAAAGTAAAAATGAAAAAAGCAAAATAATACTAATCCGAACCTATACGAAATCATCAGTGTAAAGCTAATGTATACTAATATCCTCATTGACAACGAAGTTTAACTAATTAGTTTCCGTAGTATCAGTCTCTGTGTCTCACTTAATTATGATATCTAAGACATGGTTAAATACTGGTATACCTGACAATATAGTATATCTTCCGCACTACTCGCTTACTAGACCACATCGGGAAAACAAGAGAGGAGGTGGTGTATGCATATACCTAATAAATGATCTTAAAGACCATAAACTTAATATTTTAAGTACTGCGGATCTAAGCGAAGTACGAGCGAAGTTAGGACAAAATCGGTCAAAACTAAACCAATTTAATATGTATAGACTGTCGAATAACACACCAATATCCGATAAAACATTGACGGATAAAATTTTTAATTTCTCAGCATAGAAATCTCATTGTTTTTGGTGATTTTAACCTACCGCAAATAAACTGGCCGCAGAACATGATCCCTCAAAACCGCAAAATATTTTTTCGATTCATATACTAATAGCCATTGGTGTCAGCTAGTAAAAGAACCAACAGGGTACCGTGCTAATAATAATCCATCAGTACTTGAATGCTTTTCACAAATGACAAAAAACTAATAACCGACGTCGATATCAAATTGCCCATAGGAAAAAGCGACCATTGCATAATAGAAACTAACGTACAAGTTTCCATAGATAAGACCAACTGCAAAACCAAGCGCGTTCGCAACTTCAACAACATAAATTATGCCAATATCTGTCAATATCTGTCCAGCTCCAAGCTAAATAACTACCCAAAATTGTCAAATGCTCTAACAAGTGCAATAGAGCAATATGTACCAGAAAAAAACAGTAATGACGCACAAGTCTCTGGTTAAACTTAATGATTCTAAAGCTTCCACAAAAGAAAAGATCCACATGGGTTCATTACAAAGCAGTGAAGACAGCTGAAGCGTATGCGACATATCGAAACATGTGTAATGAGATGACGTCAAGAATTAGGTTAGAAAAAAGGAAGTATGACAAATCAATTCTTGGCGACAGGAAGAAGTTTTTCAACTACGTTGTAAGCACCCTAAGCTCCAAAGTGAGATCAATATCACTATGTACTGACAACCAGTCTGAACCAACCATAGGCAGCACATTAATACAGGGAAAACAGGACAACTAGTTCCTCACCGTCTACTCTCAGGAAACATGGTCCTCTACCATACTTCCAAGAATTGTAAATTATATTGATTCAGTTGACATACAGCCCGCAAGAGTACAAGAAATTTTAAACAACCTAAGCCCCAGTTCGGGACCGGACAACATACCAACCATGTTTCTCCAAAAATGCGTAAGTGCAATTTGCTCTTCATTATCAAGTTATGATCGACTCCTTGACCATAGGTGTTGGTGATAAAAAAGGTGATAAAACTAAAGCCGAAAACTACAGGCCAATTAGCCTAACTTCAATTCTCTGCAAATATATGGAGAAAATAATAGCTGAAGACATCACTATATTTTTACTTGAAAACGTCAGCCTTGGAGAATCGCAACATGGTTTCCTCATTGTGCGGTCTGTCACAAGCAATTTGCTTTTAGCAGTAGACAAGTACACTACTAAATTTGACAAAGGTGAGTCCATGGATTCGAAGTTTTTTAACAGATCGTACTACCGAGTTTGTATCGAAGACAGTTACTCTACAGAACACAACATTCTTAGCGATGAATCACAGATATCTGTTCTTGGACCTCTGCTCTTTCTGTGATATATCAGTGACATGTTCAGATGTCAAATAAGATGAGTCATTTTGCGAACGAGTCGAAGATTGTAGGGTACCCGACTGATCCAAAAGATGAGATGCAGGGAATTCTGCACAAAATTTAAGATGGGACGCAACTTTAACGCTTGCCATTAAACGCTGATAAATATAATGTCTTACATATGGGTGCGTCCAACCCTGAAAAATATTATATATTTGCTGGTGAACCAATGAAAGCAGTAGCATCACAAAAAGATCTTGGAATTACAATAAACACAAACTTGAAGTGGGACGAGCATATAAACGGAGTTGTAAAGAAAACTAATTCTTTAATATACATAATGAAGAAAGCATTTCCCAATATAATATCTAATGCTTTTTTAATTATTTACAAAACATATATTCCATACTTCATGAAAGACAGAGCCTATAGAACGTGTACAGAGAAGAGCAACCAAACTACCAGTTGAGATTATGAATCTGATATACGAACAGAGATTAGCGTCCCTGAAAGATATTAAAGGTTTACTACACCTGTAATTTAGAGTACATATTCAGGAGGTACACAAATACACGCTTGCTGGCCACAACCTTAAACTAAGAACTAAACTGTCGACGCAATCCAAGGAAACATTTTATCATCAACAAAATAGTACCGCAATGGAACTCCTTACCAGAAGACGTTGTTAATGCCACATCGAAACACACGTTTAAGGACGGACTGGACGGTATATAGGGTGTAATTAAAAGAATATTGCAGCTCTTATCAACTCTGTTGCCTACGCTGCAATAAAAATACTAATATATATATATTAAAATTAGGCTTAGTTTATGTTATCTTTTCTTCTTGGATGAATGATCCTACCATCTGCCTATCTTAAAAAAATTTGAAAAAACATTATGGGGGCCCTAGTATGCTAGGGCCTAGAAGCAGGCGTTTGCGCCTTGAACTTGTTACGTTTGAAATATACCAGAACACCGCTGTCACATCGTGGAATGTTTTTAAAGATCAATCCCTAATTGTATAAAATATGGATTTACATCATTTGTATGTAGAAATAATTGTCGTGAAATTATTTATTTCATGCTTGATATTTATTATATAACAGTATATTTTTATTTGAAATACATATTCATTTTCAAGAAGTTGTCATTTTATATTAAATTGATATATAGTTTGAACTGTACAGTTAGGAAAATGTAAAATAACAAAGATAATTACCTAAAAGAGTCTAATTCGTAGGAAAGTAGCGTATTGTTTAATGCATTCAATTAATAAAACAAGTTAAACAGATTTGTGAATGGTTAGTATCAGAAGTGTTAGTGTCAGGTTATTGTTATATATGTTATTACTAATTTAGTAATTTACACACAGCTTATATTATGAATAAGTGATTAGTACAGAAATGTTAATTCTATAGTTAATTATAGAGAAATGTAAGACAGAAAATGTGATGTATGCAAATAAATAACTATTATTTATTAAGTAGGTAACACCCAATTAGCTTAAAAACCAGGTCAGGGTAGAGACATCCATTTTTGGCATAGGTTAGGTTAGGCATAGGTTAGGCCTTCATCAGTAGTACCCTCTGCTTTTAGTAGGACAATTGTCATCCGTTAATGAAACCCAACTCCTCTGCGAACTTCACAATCTGGTTTGTTTAAACTATTTTAAAAATTCTCTATATAATGTCTATATAATTATTACCTGCATGAACTTTAACAATCAAAGTCTCTTTATATTTACCCCTCTAACTCATCTCCAAGTATTAGTCGATACACACTATCTGTAAGAATAAATTAATATATGTATGATAGTACTACTTTAGGACAGTAAATTAATTAATTTATTAATTAGATAAGATAACTTATGAAACACCCAATTAGCTTAAACACCATAATATTCATGTCACTTCAGATGTTACGAGGGTGTTTAGATGGAAATCTAGCCTAAGAAAGAACACGCACTATTTTTGTTTTATTTTTCTTGATTTTTGCACGATTGTTTCTTTTAGTTTATCATTTATTTTTCAACATAGTCCCCTTTTAAGGCGATACATTTTTCAAGACGACTTTGACAGTTCTTCATCAGGAAGAAGGAAGAAGTCGCTAGATTTGGTGAATACGGTGGGTGGTCGATCAATTCGTTGTCTAGTTGGTTGAATTTTGCGTGTACGACGGCGCTCTGTGAGCGGGTGCGTTATCATGATGGAAGAGAACTTGTTTACGAGCTAAACGAGGGCATTTTTTCTTCAATTTGGCGTCGAAACGGCTCAGTAATGCTGCGGAGTAATCGATAGTTATGGTTTTACCCTTTGCCAAATAATCAATAAGAATAATGCCTTTCGCATCCCAAAAAAATAGTCGCCATCACCTTACCGGCCGATCGGGTTGTCGTTTTCCTTCTTCGGTAGGCCTTCGCCACTTTTTCTCCACTGCTTTGACTGTTCCTTCGCCTCCGGCGTATAGTAATGGACCAACTTTTCATCAACAGTGACGCATCGAAAAAAAATCCTTCGAATCACATTTTATCCTTCGAATCACATTCGCCAAAGGTTTCTCCGAATCAGTCACATATGTGCGTTTTTGGTTGATAGTGAGAAAACGCGGCACCCATCGCGCGGATAGCTTTTTCATATCCAAGTGTTTGTGTACAATGGCGTGTACACGCTCAGTTGATATGTTTGCAGTCTTTGCTAGCTCACGGATTTTGACTCGAGGATTTTCCGTAATCATATCAAGGATTTTGTTAACTATTTCTGGTTTAGTGACGATATTTGAGAGCCTTGGATGGTCATCATCAAAAACACTCTTTCACTAAACGAACTTAACCACTAAACGATATTCGACATTTTCCATTTTTCACAGTACACAAAAGTTGATTGCTTGCGACGTCTATAAAAACCAAAGTAATTGTTCTTTTTGTTTCAAATTTTGACGTGTTGGATGCCAGATGTCAAAACCAATATGGCGTGCGTTGTCACGTAACGCCATCTAATGAAGGCTAGATATATGTCAAACCACTCTCGTATGTCCTCAACTGCCATCTACGTTCATAGATCTCTAATAATGCATTATGTGAATTTTATAGAGTACATTATACAGAGTTGTTCGTTTGCATTAACTGATGACAATGGTGAACTGAAAGCAGAGGGTACTGGTGAAGGTGAAGGTTATCAGCTATGTGAGAAATGGATCCACCTATCTTGACCAGGTTCTTTTAACCTAATTAGGTGTTCCATAGAAAAAATACGCCAAGAGCTAGCCGATAACCCCCCCCCCTAATCTATTTTTAGTTATATTGTACAATAAGGACAAGATAACAATATTTGCCCGCAACGACAATCATGACTTTTACTTGGCACACTGTGAAATGATTTAGCTAGCTGAGGCTACGTTTTATCACAACTGGTTTTCAATGTAGATTTAAATTTAGAATGACCCTGCATAGGATCTTTTAAATGTGTTGTTTATTAGCGCATCATCTGAATTACTCAGCAAAGCCAATGTTTTCTCACACATTTATTTAATTTTCATTTTACTGGCTGCTACAATTGCCTAGCCATTTCTATCGTTACATATGCCCACCCCTAGGCTGATTCTAGACCCTCAGAATCCAACAATCAAAAGGCATAACGATAGAAATGCATAACAAAAATTTTAAAAATTATTCGACCATAGAAAACCTCATCAGTATATCATTTGAAGATCAATCTTTACACAATATTCTATAATACAATACTACGTAGTTCTGTGACTAGAATACTCATCCTATAAGATTTATACATTTCTTAACTTTTAGAATAGTTAAAATGTTTCCTAGTGCATATACATATATGTGATCCTCTGAATCTAAAGTATAATTTACAATCATATAATATCAATATTTTCAAAAGAAATAAATATATCACGTGTAGATGAAAA
>WYDF02272988.1:4400-31659 GCA_009867245.2 Adranes taylori | reverse complement strand
AGACCCGGAAAGTTGCCCAAAGGTATTTTGTTTTTGCAGGACAATGCCCCTACACACAAAGCGCATGTTGCCATGCAATCAATTCGTGATTTAGGTGTGGAGGCCTGGTTTGCAGGCAATATAAATTTTTTTTTGAAAGGTCTAGAGGAGTTGCAGGTTCGATATAATAAATATATACAAATAAGAGGAGAGAATGTTGAATAATAAAATATTTTGACTTGCAAATTTTGTTTGCTTCTATAGTAGGCTAAGAATATTTCAATACATCCTCGCATATATATTGTAATTATTATGTTATAGTAGGTTATGTTCAGATGCATCAAGTTCCAGTAGGTTAAGCTTAGATTTCGAATTAGGCTAATAAAACTTTGTAGCCATGGAACTTCCTAATGTTTCTATTATTATTAAGGCCTAGTACAAATAGCTTATGCCATACGTCTTATGTTTTACGTCAAAACCGTAACGTAAGAGCATAAGAAAATAATTGCACAATGCCTATGTAAAGGGCCACGCAGAATGAACGCGCTATAGACTCGAAGCAAAGTTCCTACTACACTTCTAGTATATTGGTGAACACTATAAGCGACCCCAGCGTCGCCGACATTCTTAACGTCGGTAAACTTGACTAAATTTCTACTCTCTACTTCTGCCAATAATGTCGATTATATGCAAGTGACACATGTCTACACCCATATGCATAGATAATTTAATAAATATAATAAATGTGGATGATATAATTTGTTTATATAATTTGTTATATTTAATGTATTAATGGTTGTATTTAAAGTGCCTAACGAAAGTAGCATTTCGTTAGACAACATGTTTGTAGGTTTCTACGAGCGTCGGCAGCGTTCACTGTGTGCAGTACTCTTATTTGACGGAACTTTGACATCAAATGGACATTTATTAGCGTTCATTTTCCGTGCGTCTTAATGTTTTTACATCATGTCAGTCATATCAACAACTTTATATATATTTATTTCGAAATGTGAGTGGTCAACATTTTTTTAAAATTAAATTTATTCATAAATATTCATTGTTCTACATAACTACAGATAAAAAGTATAAATCTTCATTTATTAGAAATATGTAAAATTAAGGCATATATATTATGCAAAAAACTAAAACTTTTAAAAATAAACATAACAGTTGTTCAGTTAAGTTTAATTTTTTCTACTTGTCTAAAAGGTTATAAAAAGTATTTTAAAAGGTGTAATACAATTTGAGCTTGTAAAAGCTCACAAGAAACGAAACACATAAACAAAATTAGTGTTGAGTAGCATCACACTAGAGTACAAAACAGATTCATAGCATAAACTATAGTTCTAAATTACTTCTCGTGTTTTTGGTCAAGTAGGCTTAACAAAGCAACACCTGAAACATAACAAACATACGTTTCTTACAGCCAATCTGTATGTTTTACAAGCCCCTGCACAAAGGTTGTATGTTTTCAATTAGGTTCAATAACTGAAAAGATTATATAAAAAATGTCGTAAAATTGTTAAGTAACAAAAGCATTCATGTTTCTAATTTTCTTGCATTACTTTTATATTTTTGTTCAAAACCTGAGAAAACTATTAATTGTCTAGAACAAATGGTTATAGTTTAAACGAAGCTTAGTAAAAATGAATCATGAATGAACGTATATCTGAGCTGGAATAAGCGGAAACTAAGAAAGTTTTAATGGTAGCGTCACAAAGTGTAAATAAAATTCTATTCTAAAATAGCGTGTATTGTGTTATTTGTCGTTTTCTGAATTGTAAAAGTGTTTTATGCCATTTTAATATGGTAAGTATATTTATTACTTATTATTCTTAATATATCTAAACCATATTTCATTTATAATAATTCTTTATAGGCACTTTGTCAAGTATAAGGTTATATCCACTTTTTTAATTAAATGTTTATTTGTTTTAAATGTAAACAAATTATTTTTAGAAATAGTTTTTTGATTATACGAAAATTTGTATGTTTTCATTAGCGATATTCTTATTTAATACATAGGATTCATGAATATAAATTTCTTATTTAATACATAAACTTTCATTTTAATAATTTGGTTGGTCTAAGAAATGATTTCACCTAAGCTTCTTAGAATTAACGAGAGATATGTTTCCAAATTTATTATTTCTTTTAATATTTTAACTGAAATAGGTAATTTGTATCTAATAATTAGTTTAGGATGTATATCTAGTTGGAAGCTGAGTGGAAAATATATGAAGCATTTTTTACTTGCAGAAGAAAATGTATATGTACTTATATATATATTTTAATATTTCTATTTTCTATAGTACTATTTCATTATGTATGAATATTGTTTTAAATATTTCTAATATAAAAGTTGTTACTTGATTTAACTATTAGATAGATTACAGTACTGGCCAATATTTTTCAATCAATAGATTAATAGTAATTTGTAGAAGTACTTTTATTAAGTTTTATATTTATGGTAGAAGATATTTTACTTAGTATATGTAAAATAATTTTATACATTTCTCAATTTTTTTTATAGATCCATTAAAATATTTTATCCTGTACACATAACTCTGGTTAGCAAAATATCAAAACCAGAAAAATGGGGCTTACTGCTTTGCAGTGCTGGGCATTATCTCTCCTTGTTTGGACCATAATTATCCTAAAACAGACAGTCGCCGAAGATAACACCGAAGGTCCAATATTCGTGCGCGAACCACCAAATCGAATTGATTTTTCGAATACAACGGGAGCAATAATTGAATGCAGTGCCCGAGGCAATCCACCACCTGAAACAATTTGGGTAATTGTTATGAATTTTTTCTTTTTATAATATTTATTTTAAGTTTTGCTTGTACAGAGAATTTAGAATAGGTGTAGATAGATCTTGTACAGATATCTGGAAACGTAGAATCTTGAATTATTACGTTATTTTAACTGTTTGAATAATAACTTACTTTGTAATCTAAAAAGATCTTGTAGTTTTGTAAGTAATAAAAGAAAAATAGTGTTATTTCTAATCAGAAGTGTTATACAAAAATATTTTTCTATTGTACACTCAAATCTGACCACAAATACGCTTGACAACACTTAAACTATTAAGTGTTCAATTAAATAATAAAAAATAAATAAGCATTGTATGAAAAACAGAATTTATGAATGATCTCAATTGTGATTGATTTTAGCTGTCCAGGTAGGATGTAAAAGAAGAAATATAAGATTATTGGCGAGACATATGCTTTTCTTGAACTCACATTCAAAGTGAGTTCAAGAAAAGTCTTTAAGTATTTTGGATATAAATTTCGAATCTGCACTTTATACTGAAATTATCTTTTGTGCAATACCAGTAATAACAGTGCAATACCTATTTATAATATTGAAAAGTTATTTTTTCGTCTGTGTTGTAAATTGAAAAAAGAAAAATGTAATATTAATCAATAATATTAGTTGACGGGAAAATTATTTAAATATATTATTTTGTAATTTATTTGTTGTTTTTTTGTAGGTAAGATCTGACGGAACTGCAGTTGGCGATGTACCCGGTTTAAGACGCGTTTTGGCTAATGGGAATCTCGTTTTCCCACCGTTCAGAGCCGAAGACTATAGACAAGATGTACATGCACAGATCTATACATGCTTAGCTAAAAATTCCGTCGGATCAATTCATTCACGCGATGTTAATGTTCGAGCAGGTAAGATTATTTGGTTCTACGATGTAAGTTGTGGTTTTTATTCTAACTGATGCAATTTTAATTTGTAATAAACATCTTAAATGGGTATCCAGAACATTACTTTTTATACATTTTGGACAAAATAGATGTTTCCTTATATCCATCATTTTATTAGATAAATATATTATTTATATTAATTCATATATTCTGATTTCAAGCGATATAGGGGCAAAATTTAGTATAAACAAGTCTATTACTAGTCTATTACAAATATAGGCTGTTTTCTGTTTGAAATATACATTTTATGTTAACATATAAGGTAACTATCATTTTATAATTAATTAAAATTAGTAATTTCTTTAAATATCTTTTATAACGTGAACCCTAATAAATTATTTTAAATTATAATTGACGTTTATTTTAATTTTGAATATTTTTTATAAGTATTTGGGTAAATAGAATTTTATATAACTTTTTATATATAGAGGAATATATTACGATTGTGCAGTTAGAATAAAGACTTATGTGTGAAGAGTATTGCAGAATAGTTTTAAAAAGAAATATTGAATTAATTTCAAAGAAGCAGAGAATTTTCCAGAGTGTACGGTGGAGAAAATGATATAACTAAACTTTTTGTAACTTATATACATAAAAGATAATTACTCAGTTAGCACATTCTTGTTATTAAATCTATCACTCTACTCTTCTCACCCGTACCTAACTTTAGGGTTATTAGAAAAGTGTTCAAATAAAAAATATTTTGCAATATTACAATATTTAGCATCACTAGAAAGGATCTTTCTTTTAAATTATATTACCAGAATAATTCAATAATTGCTTCCATAATAAACAACTCAGCACATTTTGCTGAATTATTTATTTTTCAATATTACCTTTTTGTAACATATCGTCTTCATGTACTCACCCCATCAATCGCAAGTCATTGTATTCTCCTGTTTTTTTAAACTTAGTTATAGCTAGGATTATTAGAAACAGTGCTTGAGGTACTCCATACCTGATGTGCTTTTCGTCACGCGCCACTCTTGCTTTAAGTCACCACTTGTTTTCTATAGAATTAATAAACTAAAAGGTGCGAAAACTACTGAAAAGTTATGAACAATATTTTGAAAATATTGTTCATAACCTATTTAAAGTTTAATCGAACTTTAAACAGAAAAATAGTTGGCGTGGATTCTGCCGTTTACATAATTTACAATATGTTCAGACTGCAGTGGATTTTCATCGATTGTATAGAGACTTGTAAAAAGTGATTCTCTTTTGTAAAAGGATCGAAACGAACAAAACTTTTGAAGAAAAAGTCTTAAATCAAAAAGACCATTAATTTAATTAATTTTTGTAATCAAAAATGTCTAAGCAAATACAAAATCTTTCAGAATGTATTCAATTCTGCTTTACTTTTCATACTCTTATTTGTTGATATTATGTAAGTTGTTATTAGTGTTATGTATGAAAGCACTTATTTTGAATGAGTAATAGATCTGATATATTATGATAATAATTTAAGCGCTAAGTTTTAAATTAAGTGCTTTCATTAACGCACATTAGTAATATTTAATCTTTGTCGTCACTATGCTGCATAAGGCAATGTCGCAAATTAAAACAATTCATTTTTATCGTTTACTGCTGAAATATTTACAAATTATTTGTAATAAACTAGTATTTATTTATGTTTATTAATCGACAATGATTAAATATCTTTAGAGTTTAGATCTTAATGCATGCAAGGAAGCGGCCCGTTTACATGCAAGTATGTCTATCAGCTAGCAATTTCATTTATTTGATGCATTTTAGAATATATTGTTGCTTATAATGTTTTCTAATATTGCAATTCTTGTAGTTGACTTCACACTAGCATGTTTGTGGGCCCCTTTTGTTATAGTCTCTTTAGTTAATAATTTGATGTGTAATTTTATGTAAAATATATTTCAATTGCAACTCTACTTTTTTGCAAAATGGTTTGTAATTCTACTTTTCCATTTAAACTTGATTTAATGTCTCTGACTGGATAAACGATTTTTTGAATGAAAATGATCTCAAAAGTAGGATTTCTTAAAAATAGCTAAAGTAAATACTTTTACTGGAGTAGCATTATTTTTGAAATACGCTTTGCATTTGTAACCTTTTACAACATATATTTTATACAAATAATTATGGAATATAAAATAGAGATCTTTTTCTTTTATATTGGTGTTGTTCATTTCTAGTAAAGGTTGTTGTGTTTATTTTAAGAAATATGAGGATGCGTTTCTTTATTGCAAATGCGTTTATTTTTGAAGTTGCAATCATACTGAAGTTTTTGGATGAAAATCAAAATATTTTCTATTAGATTAGGTGGCGACCGGTTTCAAAGAAACTTACTCATCTTCAGGTCTTTAATTTGCAATTTGTTTATTGCAGATTGCAACTTTAATAAAAATTGTAAATTAAACACCTGCAGTATGCGTCTATCAGTAACTAAATAGTTGTACAATATTCGTGGTATATTGGCATAATAATAATAAGACCTTTATTGGCATCAGATACATATATCTTACAATAAGAAAACACCTAATTCTGAAAAACAAATTACTTTAATTCACTTCTTCAAATTAATTCAAAAACAAATAAATTCAAATTTAAACTATTTAATCACCTTTTACCGTACTATTATTCCTTATAAGGGGGAAGGAAGTTCATCTCTTAACAGGTATCATTTCCCATTTTTTTATAATTTGGCTTCCCCTCCCTCAACTCCGACCCTCCCCATATTCCTGCCACAATACCCAGCATCTACACTCTTTTTCTCTCTCTTTTCCCTGTATACTACGTTGCAGTCTCTCCCCTTTTTCCTAATCTTATCCCATCCCTCTCTCAACACGTCTCCTACATTCAAATTCCGCCCTCCAACCTACCTTAACCACTATCTTCTTATTTTCACTTCTACTTTAATTGTTTTCATTATATTGGCATTTAATCGCAATACATAGAACAATAAAACTTGCAATAAATCACGTATAGTGACAAATTAAAGTTCATACGTGATCAAGACGTATTACCCATTTATCTTACTCCAAAAACTAGCATTCTAAGAATTGAAGAGCATTCATTTTGTTATTACCATTATTATTAATAATACTATTGTTATTATTAGTATTCAGCTTAAATATTCAATACTGTACATATTCGAGGCTGGTTGGACGGAAATCTATCCTAAGTAAGAAAACGCACATTTTTGGTTTCTTTTATCATTTATCTTTTAACATAGTTCCCTTTTAAGGTAATACACATTTCAAGACGACTTTCCAACTTCTTCACCCCTTCCCAAAAGTAATTTCGCTCGAGCTCTTCAAAATAGTGGTAAGTTTCGGTCATCACTTCATCGTTTGTTGCAAAACGTCCTCCGAGCCATTTTTTTAGGTTTGGGAACCGGAAGAAGTCACACGGGACTAGATCTGATAAATACGGTAGGTGGTCGATCAATTCGTAGTCTAATTGGTTTAATTATGCCCGCACGACGGCTGCTCGACGAGCGGGTACGTTGTCATGATGAAAGAGAACATTCCGAGCCAAACCAGGACGGTTTCTCTTCAATTCTGCGTCGAAACGGTCCAATAATGCTGCGCATTAATCGCCAGTTATGGTTTTATCCTTTGCCCAGTACTCAATAAGAATAGAGCCTTTCGCATCCCAAAAGACAGTCGCCCACCTTACCGGCCAATCGAGTTGTTTTTCCCCTTTTCGGTGTGCCCTCGCCGCTTTTTCTCCACTGATTTGACTGCTCCGTCGTCTCTGGAGTGTAGTAATGGATCCACGTTTCATCAACAGTTACGTACCGACAAAAAATCCTTCTGATCACGTTTAATCTTCGCCAAAAGCTTCTACGGATAAGCTTTTGGCTTAATCGTGACGGATACGGATCCATCACACGTGTGCGTTTTTGGTCGATTGTGAGTAAATGCGGCAACCATCATCCGGATAGCTTTTTCATATCCAAATGTTTCTGTATGATGGCATTTTCAGTCGACGGTTTGCCATAATCATATAATGGATTTTATTGACGATTTCTGGCGTAGTGACGATACTTGAATGCCCTGTGTAGTCATCATCAAAAACATTCTTACGACCACGAACAAATTCAGCTTTCCAAAATTTAACTGTTGCTAGCGAAGTTGGAGATTCGCCATAGACAGCACCCAGTTCGGCTTTGATTTCTGCATTGTTTTCCCCTTTCTTGTGAAGGAACTTAACCACTGAACGATATTCGATTTTCCAATTTTTCACAAAACACAAAGTTGTTTGCTTGCGACGCCTGTAAATACCAAACTAATTGTTCTGCTTACTTCAAATTTTGACAGACGGCATGTGTTGAATGGCAGATGTCAAAACCAATATGGCGTTCGTTGTAACGTAACGCTATCTATCGAAGGCTTGATTTTTGTGAAACCACCCTCGTAGTTGGGCAATATCGAAATTAAAGTAATTAAGAAAAGCTTTAATTTCCAAATCCTTTCCTAAAAGGAACATCATTCTGTGAAATCTAAACACTACACTAACGACGTTGGGCCAACTTTAGAATGCTCACGTTTAGCCCAAAACCTAACCCGAAACCAATAGAACGTCAATAGAACGTTGATGTTCTATTGTAACGTCAACGGTGGAAGGCACTCGTAGCTGTGATTTGCTCACGCTTAGCCTAAAGCCCACGTGCAACAAGGTTGTCGCTGCCAGTGCCTAGTAGGTGACATTGGGAGGAAAGAGGATTCCGACGAACCAAGGGCGACGTACCGGTCCAAGAACCCCTCTCGCCTGTTCGAAGAGGCTACAGATTCAATCAACTTCAATATTTCGTCTAGATGATTCGCTCCTCGCAGGTGCAGGCGAAATATATATAGTACACGCCCGACGATGAGTAATTAGGTTACTTGAAACCGGTGACCACCTAGTGTTTTTGGGAATTAAAGCCTTTTATTTTCATTTGAAAAACAGAATTGCATTTAGCTTTGTTACCGGTTTGAAATGGCAGTATTAGGCAGATATGGTAGTGAGTTTAATTACCTTAGTAGGGGATGAGAATACAAAAACCTATAAGGTTACACACACGTTTTATAATCTCCGGAAAAAGTGTATTTTTTTAGTGTTTCTGTAGTTACGGTGCTGTTTATTCTTAATAAACTAGTTGTGAGATTTAATTTATAGATACGTATTCAATATGAATATACTCGTCTTTTTATTTTGAGAAAAAAAATATCGTTTGGAACGTGCGGTATTAAGTCGAAGTCGTAAGTATAATTTTTATTCAGTTAGATGTACACGTATTTAATTAATTATAAAAGAATTGTTCAGAGAAGCATTTGTTCAAAATTATATATTTTTATTTTTTAAATTATACATAGCTGTTAAAATATAACCTCTTTGTCTTTTATTATAACTATAACTACATACAATAATTTTTATTTTTAAATTCGCAAAAGACACTGCTACGACGTTATAAATTGAATTAAAGCAGAAACTTGTCAGTTTCTCCAAGTTTGTCATTGGGTTAAATTGCTTCCGGAAAATTATAACCGCCCCAAGCATTCATCAAATAGGGTTATACTCTATAATTTCTTCTACCACGTGAATCATGTTTTTTATATTGTCATAATCATAGTTGGAATTCTGATGAATATTATTTTATTGTGTCTAGTACATAATTATATTCAATATTTACGAATAGGAAACGAATATATATATATATATAATGTATTATCTTTGTTACGTGCTCCATTATAAATATTATATATATATATATATATATATGAAAAACGTCGTAAGCACTATTATACATCACTTACTTTGTGACTCGAGTTTCGGACATGAGTCCATTATCGAACTGACTGTTGTTATGGTCGAGGTTTGTCGTTTGCTGCGCGTGTCTGTCTTTTGTCTAAAGTTATATATGCGGCGTTGTCCGATGTACTATTTCTTTGTGATGTTGACGGGACATTTACCACTCACATTACGCTTTACTTGTGAGTAGGTGGCAGTAGCTGACTCTTTGGTGTTCTTTTTTTGCTTTGTTGATTACCAGTACATCATTATTTACTTTGTCATATGCGTTGTTAAATCAAGTTAGGTATTATTAGTTTGATCGTTGATTGTATTTTTATCTTGTTTTATGTGTCGATTAGCCTTGCTAATATTGTAGGTATTTTCTATGCCCGCGTGTATTATGTCTTTGTATATGAATATGTTTGATGACTATATTTATGTTATTGTAGTACGAACTCCGTTGTGCTAACTGATGAGTTATCAGGCGTAACATTATGTTTGCGAATAGTGATTTTACATCTAAGAGACAAGCACCTGGTTTAATATGAAATTCGCATCAGAAATCTTTAAAATCTAAATGAATCTTTGACGTTCCATACCTGAAAATCTCTCGATGCTTTTAGTACATTATTATATATCTTATGTGAAAGTTAATGGGTTCTCTCAAGAAATTAAAGTTAATAGGTTCTCTTTGTGGTCTTTGACTAATACTTGGATGTCCATAGTGCTCTAAAGAATTGCTTTTATAAATTTACTAAACCCCAAACCTAAAAAACAAATAGAAGTATTTGTAATGTACGTTATTGTTTTATTTGATTTGCAGTTGTTGCCCAATTTTACGATACTGACGTTAATAAGGAGTATGTAATTCGTGGAAATTCAGTAGTACTCAAGTGTCAAGTGCCGTCATATGTCGCCGATTTCGTCACAGTTGTATCGTGGCATACAGATCAAGGCGATGAATTTTATCCTGACGTTATAGAGGGTAATTATCTTGGATTATTATTTTAGCTCAACATTTGGTTTTGGGCAATAAAGCAGTGGAATCAATTTTAGATTTCCATATTTCTGTTTTTATCTTTAATCCAACATAGTTACGTTTGATTTCAGTATAGCACTTAACAGATATAAAGGAGAAACTTTTTATGAAACCTTTTCGTTGTACATGAACATTAAAAAAATTCTCGTTTGAGGAATTTAGGTAAAAAATCTATTTTAATGCTAATGCATGCGATTGTTTTTCCCTCGAAAATTAGCAAAGCTTTTATATTCACGTTTTGTTTTGCAGTCGTCCATCAATTTTATCAAACGGAAGTAAACAATGAGTATGTTATCCGTGGAAATTCGGCCATCTTGAAATGTTCCATACCGTCATTCGTCTCGGATTTCATTCAAATTGTCTCTTGGATTGATTCAAATGGAGCCGTTTACGATATGGAAACGAGTTTTGGTAATATTTCCACGGATGATTTTTCATTTTTTGCGTGGTTATTTTGTTTTTCTCTTCAATTCTTATAATTTATACATTTATTTATAACGTTATAGTTTTATCTACACAATATAACGACATGATAAATCCTTTTTGAAGAATACAATTAGTAGCAATATAAGTTATTTGTAAAATATATGGTAAGTGCCTGTAAATAATACTGTTGTTTCTAGTTATGTTTTTCGTATATCGCTTATGTTTTAGGATTCTTAATTTTACAGTTTATTTTAAATGCTTTTATAATTAACAACAATAACGTAATTTAAAGCATGCATACGGTAAGTACATATTTTATTATTAGGTGTTTTAAGATTATGTTGTAATACAACAATTAATAAAAAATATTTCTCTTCAGTTGTAAATCAATATTACGAAGCAGAAGTCGTCTCTGAATATGTGATACGTGGCAATACCGCCATTGTCAAATGCAATATACCATCATTTGTTGCTGATTATGTTAGTGTTGAATATTGGGTTGGCAGTGATAACAAGGAGTTTCATTACGCAGAAGATTACGGTATTATGTCTTCATATTTTTTTACCTTCAAACTTGTATTGTATAATATTTATATACATTTTTAATATTAGTTATATTTGCAGTACGTATTATTTATGTGATATTAAATAACATCAGATGATCATAAAAAGCAGTATGAGCAAACATGTTAGGCAACTGGCTAAAATATTTTTTATTGTAAATTGCAAAAAACTTAAAAATATACTATTGTAACATTATTTAATATCAATGCGATGAATGAAGCTATGACTACATTTCTAAAAGTTTTTCATAGTCTGATTCGAAATCGGATGTACTGATTCTGAGAGGTGAAGTTTACTACTCATCTATTTGCTCATCAACCGTGCCAGTTTTACAAAAATTACAGTTTAACAGTTTATCAATCTGTTTTGTATTTTTCTGTCATGACTAAGCGTACGCCACCACGCAGGGTTGGAATTAATGAGATTTGCATAGAATTATGTGTGGAGACCTTATCAGAAAATAAATGATGTGCGGTTGGCTAGGTGCTGACCTGTACTTTGAGCAAAAGTTGAGTGACGGCTCAGGCTTACCAATACAGAAATTTTGGTATAATAATTTAGTTCCTGATTTTGAAAACTCGAAACGAGACGTGCAGCATCAGCAGTCAGCAGAGCGACCAGCAGTCAGCAGAGTGACCAGCCAAGTCAGCGCAATGTCGGGACAGCAGGCAAAGCGACAGTCGCCGAAAAAATAATGCGTTTGGTATATCGATTTTATATATCATATACGGTTTGATAGAATTGTATGTATACTGAATAGCTTTGTTTCTCCTACCGTATCACCAGCCTATTTACTATACAACTAGAGTGTATACTTCTAACATGTGCGCATCGGGGTTAGTTGTAGTCACTCGTTAACAGTAACACAAGCGCACATCGCGGTGTTACGCGCATGTATCAGACTCCTAGGATACGTAACTTTTATACCTATCCTGTATTTACATTTACCTCCGCTTTTCACATGATTACTGTTTTATTATTCTATCACCGCACATTTGTGTTGCTTTACATGTATCGCTTTTATTTTGCGATGTAATTATTAGTTATTACCATATATTTGTACTCTTTTACATGCACTGCTTATCTATATTGATTTGTTTATGATAGAATCGCTATTGTTTATTTGGTAACCGCGATTATTGCGTCGTTTATTTAATTTGAGATTTGTTTATTATTGACATTTAATTGTGCATTTATATTTCATGCATGTTTTATTAATTAGCAGTTAGAATCTTTTTCAGCTCCCCACAAGAACACGATCACTTGGACTACTCACGTACTCGTAGCGCTACCCATGCCCTCAGCAGTCCACTGGAGACCAGTGGAACAATAAGAACGGTTCCAACGTGCGTTCTCATGTTAAACAGACCTGGCGTCCGAGCATTCGTATTTCCGAAGGTTGTTATATATATTTGTTTGTGTCATTTGTGACAATCGCTAGGACTCTCCGTTGACAGAGTCGCGAGCGAGAGTCTGTCACAATGTAGAGGCCAATATTTAAGTTTATAAAGTTCTCTTTTACATACCTGTTGATGTGATGTTATTGGTTTCATTCACGTGAACCCCCATTATTTTTGTTAATATATTCGAAACTTCCAACATGAAATGTGGGAAATAGAAAGACGAACTGCGGAAAAGAACTAGTAAATGTTTATTAAACGATTGTATAGTAACACGTAAAGACGCGTACATTTGACACAGCGTTTTGTATTTTCCATACTGTTATCCTGAACGTACTTATTATATATGTAATGAATAGGGATTTTAAGGATACTTTGAGACAAAGAAAGGATTCTTTGCGGCCTTGCCGGTAATCTATAAAACCAGCTTCGGACAGTTCTAAGAATCACTTCTATTTGTTCATATACTAAGAGACTATAATTCTAAGAGACATAATTATATATCTAAATTCCATTGCGGACAAAAATTGAAACGCATTATGAGTTTGAGACGTTGCCAAAAATAAAAACTAAGATTGAAAGCACGAAACATTTCATTTATTTTATCTCAAGGATCTTTGTGGTGAGCATTGTATTTAGTTAATGATATCGTAATGATGATACTAGGGCCATTTGTTGAAAACATTATTTTCTAGTATTGATTTTATAAGAAATTTATGTTTTATAGAATATATGTTACGTAAAAATATAAACGTTTTCTATTTTATGTATTTTTTTCTATTTTAAAGTGGAGTAGAGCTTTTAAAAGCAGTTTCTCATGCTTAAATTGGTTTTAATTTCTTGTATACAAACTCACTTGATAAAACAATTCTGCTTGTCTTGAAACCTTTATTGAATAACAATCTAGATTGTTATTTGTGAGAAATCCAAATTGACATGAGGTAAACATTTTCTTTTATACTCGTATAAGTCGAAAGTAGTTGTTTTGAATAGGTTTAATGTCTATCGTTTAGTCTATGTTATTACTAATTTAAAAATTTACTTTTAGTTGTATCGCAACTTTATTTAACTGAAGCGGAGAATGAATATGTTATTCGTGGTAACAGTGCTCTTATAAAGTGTAAAATACCCAGTTTTGTTGCCGATTTTGTTTTCATCGATTCATGGATCTCAGAAGATGGTCAGCTACTGAAATATAGAGACGATAATTATGGTAAGATTTCTACTATTTTTCGTGTTCATTTAATCAATAATAGGAAATGAATTCGTGTGAATAATGTATGTATTATGATACAGATTTAATTGAAAGCTAACTATTTTATATTTAGTCATTATAACGTTTCACATTTTTGAAATATGTGTTTTTTAAACTCAAAGTAAGTATACTTATTAATTTTTTGTATAATCTATTTCAATTACTTCAAATATGGTCTAATATGGTTTAATTACAGTAGAAATATGTTTCTTTCGAGTCATTAAAGGAGTTATCTGTAATAGAAGAGTTTTATACAATGTATTGTAAGTATCTTTAGTGGTATGTGGTTTTTTACTTTTGTAGTCTAGTATATGTTTATTTCATGTTGTTGAACAAAAATTTAGTTAGAATAACTTTTAGAATTTCGTATTACTAAATTTTGTTTTTGTCGTAAAATTTTTAGTCATTGCACAGCCGTACGAAGTTGAAGCTGATAATGAATACGTGATACGTGGCAACGCTGCTGTAATGAAATGTGAAGTTCCTTCTTTTGTTGCCGATCTGGTACATGTTGAGAATTGGGAAGATTCTCTTGGAAATACTTATCTACCATCAAATGATACTGGTAATGTCTTAAATTATTTATATATAGATCCAGTTAGCAAACTAAAATTAGGTATCTATGATGAAAGAAAAAGTTCAGATGAAAGAAAAAGCTCTCTACACAAGAGTTTAGTCTTATTTAAGCATTTTCTGATTATTTTTTTAAATGAACGATGTACAAGTGGACGTACGTTTAATAGTAAAAAACGCATCATGAATGGCTTGCAAAAATCTGATTTTGGAGGTTTATTAAATTATACATGCAATGAAATATATCAGCTCAAAATGTTGTAAGTTGTAATTATTTAATGTCGGAGTAGAAATGTTTATTCTTAACTTTGGGTGTTGTAACATTTTTGTTGTTTTTTCCGTCTCTATTTCTATAATATAATAGTTTATTAGCTAACTGTACCCTTCTCAGTCAATCCCAATCATTAAATTAATATGTTTCAACCTAATATAGATATTAATACTTATTTCCCAATATAATATAGGATATAATAAAATTTTGGTTTTATTTTATCTTAATTTTGTTTTTTTTTCATTTCATCTGGGAATTTGATTTCATTCAAACTCTAGAAAGTATTTTCTATGAGAATGCTTTTCAATCGGTTGTAGAAAGCCGCATTATTCAGGATTTTCCATTTGTCTGGACAGTGATTGTACCCACGGAATACTCTGCTTAGGTATTCACCAGATTTTAAGCGTATTTGGGGTTCAATGCATATGGAGGGACAATCGGTAATATTCTAAGTTGAAATACTTACATGATATCCTTTTGGTTATCAACTGATATATGTCACTGTTTTTTTTGCTGCAATTTTAGCGGCTCCAGATTAGCACAGTGGCCCCAGACTTACTTCAATTTCACATGAGACTTTGGACCATACAGCGACTGATATACTATTATGCCCTTTTTTTACTGGGAATATTGGTGATTCTTTTTATAGTATATACACTTTTTGAGAGCTTGTGTGCTAATGTTTCACATTGTGGTTTCCATGTTAGTCGACTGTCTACATGGACTCCTAGAATTCATCGGGAGTCCGATTTTTTCCGTCTGCTTATGATATATTGAAGATGTGTAGTTTTAGTGTCGTTGAGTACTATGTCATTTGATTTAAACCAGCATTTTACACTTTCAGCGTTTGACGAATGAGCTTTTAGCGATTGTGGTTAGTGTCGTGTTGTTGGCGAACATGACGATATGTGACGGAACGTGATCCGGGAGATCATTGATATATATATGATAGAAAGTACTGGCCGGAGTATTGAGTTTTGTGGAATTACTCTGGTGACACATTGTTCATGACTTGTAATTCCGTTTAGTGAAACTGCCTGTTTCCTGTTTTGTAGATGAGATTTGAAACGTTGCAAGGGTCATCCTCTAACATAAATATTTCATGCAATATCGTGTCAAAAGCTTTAGTAAGGTCGCATAAGCTTGACATGCATTTTTCGTGCTTCTACATAGCCTGGTGGACGTAGGTCGAGAGGAGTGCATTGCGTTCTGAATACTATATTTGCTCCTGAACCAAAATTGTGAGTCTCTTAGATGATTGTGTTTGTGAAAAAATTTTGAAATTCTATTGAGCACTATTTTTGAGAGCAGTGGTAAGTGTAATATGGGTTTGTAGTTACAATCATCAAATGATCCCTTTTTGCGATTTAGTATTACTTTTGCTGTAAGCCAGAGCTCGGTTAAGCAAGCGATATCAACTTTTTCTTTTACCATTAGTGCTTCAACCTAATATAGTTTGTTTGTTATGCGTTGAACATTGAAATTTAGGAGTTTTATGTATTTGTCATTTTTATCGATTTGCTATGTTGCATAGGTGATCTTGTCGATACATTATCCTATGTTTTGGATGTGTTAAAATTATATCTTTTAAATTCTACTCCACGAGGCCAGAAATGAGGTTCATATACTTTTCTTTGTACTCATAGTCAACACCTGCTTGAAATGCTTTGTTTTGTGTGTCCAATGTGGGAAGTTCAGATACACTGATGTCTCCTTATATCTCTAGGTTTTTTTTTTGTTTGTAATGCTCTATCTATACATGTCACTGAACGTTTTACCCTAGTGATACATTACCACACTTTTTGGTATTTATTTAAAGGTATTTATTGACTTTTTTTTATGCGTTCCAAGTTCTGGTTTTTTTCTTTGATTTCTTCTGATAGTTAATAGCTTTGGGTCGATAATCTGCTTCCTCTCTGAAATGTTTTTCTTGGTTACTTAATTTCGTTTTGCGAAAAACTTGTCAGTATAGCCTAATGGTTGTATTATTTCCACTGTTTTTGTTGCTTGTGCATATGAAATTTGTTTGTCAGATATAGCTACTTCATTCGGTGGTCATTTCATTTGGTATTTGAGCTATCACTTTTTGCACGATGGAGTTTGCTTTGAGTTTGCAGCTTATCTTTTATTGACTCTGGTAGAATTGAATTGTTTGTAAGGTGGAGTTTATTTCTAGACACAACTTATCTATCATTGTTTGCTATGAGTAAATGATGTTGAAAAGTTCTGGATGATATGTTTTTAGGTTATTTCTATTTACCCTTATGTTTTCATGGTTGAAATCATTCTAGAGCCGTCAAACGTGTTTGTATTTGTTGTGGAGGCACACTGTGTCTCGTACAATGACTCTTCTCCAAATCCGAGAAAATCCATTGCAATTCGTTCACTTGCCACATCCTTGTTTTTGCTCTCATCACATTTCCACTCGTGAATTTCACCAGTTTTATTTTGATTAGTATATTTTTCCACAGTAAAACCTTTCATTTACGTGTAGTTAGTACAACGTAAATGAAAGGTTTTGTTGCATTTTAAATATTTACATAATATTTTATCATCTTATTTGGTAATAATATTTTTATCCGGCATCTTGTATACGTCATATGACATGTAAGCTCTAGAGTTATAGATAATAGTAAAGCGAGGAGTGAATTGTGTTAGATAATAATTAATTTTGGTATGAGTTAGAGTAAGAATTATATGTTATATTGAGAGAATGTATGTTGAAATGATGACATACACTACGGGGAGACTAAATATAACAGACATTTTAATACGGCATACTACAGACGTATTGTATTATAAACGAATAATTTTAGTTTTGGTGAACTTTTTCCACTTCTTTGTACTATAAAGCGTTCTTCTGATTTAGTATTACTTAACTGCTGTGCGTTTTCAGAATGTCAAACAAACGTGCTGCTATTTTGCCAAGGAAAATATCGCTGTAAAATTGTTCGTCTACTCCATGTGTCTCGACACATTGTGTTAGAAACACTTAACCGGTCGAAGAGTTTGACCAGGAAGGAGACCATCTGGGAAGAGAAAGGCAACGCACTGTCAACACTACCAGGACCCGGAGGTAATCTCAGAAAGCGCACAGAGCGAAATGCGCAGGTTGCTATAAGAAACATCGCTTGTGAGACCGATATCAATTGCGAACTGATGTGCTAATTTACTTAACTTAGCATGTAGAATTCCAATGATCTCGCGAACTCCAGCGTCGGTTCACAGGTCAGAGGTGGGAGCGAATCCTATTTACCGATTGGCAACCGTTTACCTCTTTATTTTGTGGATCAGGAGGTCAAATCACGGGCCAAAATTCATGTGCCCAGCCGCATTTTGGCGGAATTGAATTTCGAACAAAATTCAGCGACGGCTTTCTGCCTTGGTTGCCGGATCTCAATGCGATGAGCTACAGTTTTTGGAGGCTAACGCCACAAAACTAATTTGGAGTCGTTGAAGCCAAGAATCGGATAAATTGTCGCCGTATGACCTGTTTATCGCCAAAAATTTCATGAACCATCTGGGATTCTGTACCAAAGCTCAAGGTGGTCACCTCGAAACCATATGGGATTTTGTATCAAAGCTTGACGTGATTACCTCGAGAATTACTTATATTACTATTATCCGTTGTTGTTTTCTAAAATTTCCTTTGTTTAATGAAGTTACAATAAAAAATAGTTGTCACGTTACTTTTTGTTAAATAATGTATGTATGATAGTATTACTTTAAGCCGTAAATAATTCTTATTAGTTAAATAAATTAATGATTTCTAAAACGGCATATTGACTATATGTGACACTCAACTAGCTTAAAAAATCGGGTAGGATTGATGGATCCGTTTTTGGCATAGGTGGTTGCCGTGATCAGTTTTCTCTACTTTCAACAACTCTGCGTACTGCACCACCTGGGTTGTTTTAAACTAATTTGAAAATAATCTATATAATGTACACAGTGCACTATTACAGTGTTCTATGAACATAGATGGCAATTTAACGAAATGACATCTTAAGTGAGATGAACCATTAACAGGTGCTAACCAATTTCCTCAAACGAGATGTAAAGAACTTTAACAATCAAAGTCACATTGTTAAAGTTCTGTATCATCTCGTTAGCACCTTATAATGATTCATCTGACTTAAGATGTTATTTCGTCAAACTGCCATCTACGTTTATAGAACTCTGTAATAGTGCATTGTGTAAATTACATAGAGAAATTTCTGATTAGTTTAAAACGAATAAGTGATGCAGTACGCAGTGTTGTTGGCTTTCATTAACTGATGTGATGACATTATGCTACTGAAAGCAGAAGGCACTGATGATGGCAACCACCTAGACCAGAAATGGATCCATCTATCCTACCTGGTTTTTAAGCCAGTTGGGTGTTTCATACAGTTAATATGCAGTTTTAGAAATGATTAGCTTATCTAATTAGTTACTTTTTGTCACCCTGTATATAATAATTATCATTTATGTGGATTAGAGATCGCGATTCTTAAACAGGTAAGTTGTTACTAATATTAACGTACTGATATTGTACAGTTTTAACACTGCAAAATAAATTTCTAATTACTTTTTAAATTGTAAAAAAGTTTTGTAGGTTTTACTTATGCATGCTACTTCTAATGAACATTTCATGTAATCAAACACAGTAAATAATTTATTTTTTTATTTTAGTTGTTAATCAATATTATGAAGTACAAGTATACGACGTATTTGTTATTAACGGCAACACTGCTATATTCAAGTGCTATATTCCATCTTTTGTGTCCGATTACGTTGATATTGTGTCATGGTATAACAGCGACAATATAGAATTCATCTCACAAGAGAAGAAATATGGTATTATAAAGTTATAGTATTAATCTAAATTTAGCAGGGAGTATCTAATTAATTTATATCTATTATTTTATTTGATTTGTTTGGAGTATAATAAGAAAGTCGTTTATATAAAATATATTCATTTGGTGTAATAATTCAAAAACATTATGGTTACACTCAACCTATAGATTAGTATAATAATTTGAAAATAATATAATCATTTTTTTCTTGAAAAAATTGTAGCCCACTCAGGAATCGAACCCGAGTCTCCCGATTTCCGATCGTATGTTTTCACCATTAAACTATCGGGCCACGAATTTCCAAGCACAAACGATTTTTATGTTTGTTCTCAAATATGAGATGTGTATAATATGTAACTATTTATAAACAAGTATTGTGGTAAATACCAACATTACCTTCGACACTTAGTATTTGGATCTTTCGGCAAGTGCCACCAATGGACTCGTTTTGTTTTTACTTCATTAATTTGTTTTCACGCCTATCGGTAATATGATGATTTGATGTAAAATATATTAATGATAGGTTTATAAACTATTACTAGTTATAGAAGTGATTAATTCATATGCTAGTCCAAAACTGTTAGACAATTCTTACAGCATAATGTGGTCAAGGATTTAGAGCAATAAAAATAAGTGGTGTTTCGTGCATTTTTGTGAACAATGGTGTTACGTGAAGTCTTGGGTCTCGAATACTGTATTCTTCAGATTTAATCAATATACCTAAGGCGTTCTACAGTGTTTCAGGCGATATTCGATGAGTTTGTTCTATAAGTCATCCAGGGAATACCGAACATCCTGCCGCAGCAAATCATCATTCGAATCATTCTTTTGCGTCATGTGGTCAATGCGTCCGAACAATAGGAAAAGGTGGTGCTTTATGAAGTCTTGTAAAAACTGATGCTTTGTAAAGTCTTGCTTTTCGGATATTCCATTCTCCAGATTTAATTAGTATACCTAAGGCGTTTTACAGTATTTCAACCGATATTTGCCAAGGTCTTTTTGGATCTACGTGAAATAGAAGAAAAAATACAACTTCCCAATAAATAAAATATAAAAAACTAAGACATAAAAATAACACCGAACACCAAACTATTTTCATTCGATATAATCAACCTATATACAAATGCTCCGACAAATGAAGTTATAGAAATAACAAAAACCATGTTAGAAAAACAACATAAATAAAAATGAAAACAAAAATATAATATACACATTAAAAACTATAACCAAACAAAATTACTTTCAATTTAACAACAAATATTACACATTGGACTAAGTACTGGCAACAGGACCCCTACTATCAGCAACACTCAGCGAAATATTCCTGCAGAACTTAGAAGAAATCATTATAAACACATTGAACGAGAAAACAACAATAATTAAATGGATCAGATATGTAGATGACATTTTATGTATCATAGAAGACAAAAACGAAAACATGAATAACAATACGATACAAAGCGTAATAAACAATATCCACGCAAATCTCAAATTCACAATAGAAAATGAAGAAAACAATCAAATTAAGTGTCTATAGTTTGTTTGGAAATGCATGATAGCACAATTTTTATGACGGAGGTTCAAATACTGTATGACGATTGTCATACAGTGCAGAAAAAATGTTAATAGAAGGTACCTTCTATTTCAGCTTTTGCAAGACTTTAATGTGACCACCTGGACAAACTTCGAATACAATACATCATAAAATGCAACTGAGCAATTTACCAGTGACGGAGAACATAAACTAAATTTACCATAAAAAAAATTCTTACACATTTATGCTGTATTCTAACACATTCAACACTTATCAACTTAATATGATTCTAATAATACGTTTCAGTTTTATACATAAACAACATACAGATTAAGGTAAAAAACTAATAATTATTTTTTAGGTTAATTTTACAAACCTCTATCGGTAAATGATCCTTTCTTAGATTAATAAAATTTAGTTCACACATCATAAAAGAGCAAAAGAAGCATATAAAAATGGACTGAAAAATAATAATAACAGCCTCATTAAAACGTATAACTATTGCCCAGTGAGGAGCTTCTAACTACAAGTATTTCATAGAGCAAATGTTTCTGAATTATAATAAATTGAACTGAATCGGTTCCTCATTTAATAAAATATAGAAATAAATCCTCATTTAATAAATCTTTGTGGACATAATGTACTTTCTCCTGTCATCAATTAATCTTTATTGCTGTAATCAATGTTTTCAAACTATTCTCCGTGATAGTTGATAAATTTTTCTAGCATTTTTTCTGAAGAAAATTGCTGAATAGGCAGTAATGCTTGGCCAAAATCTACGAATTATACGAAAATGCTGCAAAGTTATTTTTGACAAAAAATAATAGTCTACTCAAAAAACAACCGTACATGTTTAAAAACATACTCCTAATTTTCTAAACATACACACCTATCATAATTATATCCTATTCATCACATCACTTATAACTCTTTTAGTAGATCAAAAATATCACTATAGTACTATAAAACATTGACACTAATAGGAATGTTTGATTTGAAAACATCCCTAAGCT
Source organism: Adranes taylori (assembly GCA_009867245.2). Taxonomy (NCBI): domain Eukaryota; kingdom Metazoa; phylum Arthropoda; class Insecta; order Coleoptera; family Staphylinidae; genus Adranes; species Adranes taylori. The sequence continues at coordinate 9,291 of WYDF02272988.1, read as the reverse complement.
TTCTTAGTTTCCCCTCTAAATAGAGCCTCGTCTTTGATGTCCTGATTCAGCGAGGATTCTGTTCCTACATTTATACTAGGTTCACATGTTTCAATTATTGAGTATAATTCCTCAGTTTCATTTCGTACGATCTATAGTTTAGATTTAATAAGCTAAATTGAGTAATATTCCTTTGGTTTCTGATATATCCTTATTTTGTGCCTTTCGTTGCTATCCGTATTGTATCTTTTCCATTTCTCGTATGATGTTTTCCTTATAGATAGAACCTTCTTGCTCCAAGCAGAATTATTCATTGTGTTTCTTTTACTCTATTCAGAATCTTCCACATTCTTGATTTTATCTTTCTCTTCTGTAAACATTACTGCCTTCACCAATCTGTTCTAGCATCCTGCAACACTTTTCTTTCCTACTTTGCCATCTTTTTAACATCTTTTATCCATTTCTTCTATTCTGTACAATTTATTTTCTTGTTTTGATTTAGTGCAGGGAATATTACAGCGCACGTTTCGTTTGTGTTAGTTCAATTTTTGTAGGTATTGTAAAAACATGTATTTTTCATTTATTTATACCAATTAAGATTTTACTATTAGATAATATGAAAAAGTTAGATAGAAGTTAGATAATATTGTAATATTATCTAACTATGGATAATATTACAATATATGATTATAACAATGTTATTATTAGAACATCTATTCATGGACATAGCGAATACATACGTCTACAACATATTTAAAATTACATATTGTTCATCTTTGTATTTTTATATTTCACTAGGTAATGTACACTTTATTGTAATCATATAAAAAATAGAGAACTGTGCATAAAAAAAATTGTTCACATTACTTATTTATATCTTCGGAATAATTTCCTAAAATTAACATATTTTACATTTGAATGAAAAAATGACAATTTTTGATGATAGATCTTATCTAGAATATCATAATGTACTTGTTTAATTTGCGCTAGGCGTTTTTTAGTGTAATGTTATGTGTTCCAGTTTCAGCGTATTCAACCTTTATTTATGTGTCCTTCTAGAGAAAATATTAACACGAATGCCGACTTCAGGTGATATCATACAGGAAATGCTTATTTTGTCACATGTCACGGCTTCTTGAGTATGTCTTACCATTAGCGGAGCATACGACCGTAGTAAATTCAAAGTGCCCAGGATTAAAGTTTTTTCGGAGTCTCAATTGTTAGTACTTTTGCATTGGCCTCGCAAGTTTTAATCCTATTGTTTTAATGATCAGCGACTACTATATCGAGAACTACCAGATTGAAATAATAAATCCTGATATACACCTACTTATTCTTATTTTTTTATTGCAAAAATTTTTTAGGTGCGCCAGATGATTTCATAATGAACATCTCCCGCTTGATTTGACGACTATTTACTGATTTATAGGAGAACCGTACCTCGAAAAGGTTTTAATGCCATCATTTTGTACAACGGCTTCAACATGTTTAGCGGTGTATGCATGACTTGCATCAACGCCAGTTTGTGTCTGTCACTACTATGCTCACTATGTTACTGTGCTAAACAATTGTGTTTATTTGGCAAGCTCGATTTTTAAGCACTGTTCTTTAGAAAAATATTAGTTTTGCAGTCGTTCTTCATTGGGTGTTTATAAACATGGTACTTAACATGGTGCTCGAAGTTTTGATAAACTTTAGAAAATTCTTGACAAAAATATTTACAATCTGATATTCTAAATAAATTCTATTCTCTAAAATTGTTATAATTTCTTTAGAAGATAGTCGACACACAATTTTTGTTTGCAGATAAGAAATATTTAGTACTTCCTAGCGGCGAACTCCATATTCGAGATGTTGGACCTGAAGATGGCTATAAATCCTACCAGTGTCGAACGAAACATCGTCTCACGAATGAAACGCGACTCAGCGCAACAAAAGGACGCCTCGTCATCACTGGTATGTATAGTTTCAATTTATTGCTTATAATGTTATAGTTCATGTATTTGCCTGTACACAAGGTATCGAAGCTACAATCCATGATATAATAAGTCTCTTTGTATAATTGCTAGTATAATTATTCAACACTAGTTGTTTTTTACAAATTTAAATTTAACAATAAAAATTAATTAATAAATACTTATAAAATAAGTACTTAATTTAAATTTTTTCGGCGCACAGCGACTTCCCGTTTTGTTTTAATATTAAATAAAATACTTGCGACTGACCTTGAAGCCTTCACTTCGGAGTTTTCGTTAGTTTGTTTCCCACTAGATTTCCAATAGCTTTCTACCAAAATTCCTATCCGTACCTTTCACTAATTTTCTGCTACCTACAGTAAGATGCTATTATCTATTGAACTCTCATGTAATTACTTCTGTAAAAAATACTTCACTTTGTAATGCTTCACCTCTAATCAAAGCCATTTTCCCTACTTCCACGGGTGACGTTAGCCTGGTCCATATTTCGTTAAGCCATCTCTAAATTTTACTAAGCCCCGTTTCTTTTACGCCTCATTTCTTCTGATAATTTTCATAGTCAGCAACATACAAACTATTTAGAAGTTAATATCTCCGTCGGCAAAAATTATACTAATCGTGATGGTAATTCTAGGGAAATTCTAGATGGTACCACTATGAAAGTGTTTTGTTCATAATATTTTAAGTAACGTTCTATTTCGTTAACTGAAGTTAACACGAAATTTGGTCACCTTGAATAATTTAGATGATTTATGAGCATTGAAAGCACAAAAGGTATATACAGTAGAATTAAATTAAAATTCTTACATTTTTCTTTGTTGCACTCGCCTCCGCCAACAAAAAATCGCTCCGAAATTTAAAAACGCAAAGAGAACAGAAAGCGTAAGACAATTAAAAGGTTACCTTATATTCAGCAATAATTCTATCTAATACTGCCTACAGTAAGATGCTATTATCTAATGTATTCTCACGTAATTATCTCCATCTCTAAGAAATATTTTCACTTCTTAATGATTCAACTCCAATCAAAGCCGTCTCCCTACTTTCACGGATGACGTTGGCACGGTTCACTAAATACGCTTTCAATAAGCCATCTCTAATTTTTACTAAACGCCGGCTCTTATACGGCTCATTTGTTCTGAAATTTGCGCAATCAACAACATAAAAACTACTTAGAAGTTACTATCTCCGTCGGCACGAATAATGCTAATCTTGATTCAGAATGTTTTAATTCACGTTCTGTTTCGTGAACTAAAGTTAACACGAAACTCAGTGTTAAATAACATTTTAAAACTTGCCAGCAAGTTTTTATATGAAACAAAATGCTTAAATAACTAAAACATTTCATTAACTTGGCCATCTTGAATAATTTAGATAGCGTATGAGCATTAAAACTACAAAAAGGATATACAGTAGAATTAAATTACAATTTTTACATTTTTCTTTGTTACACTCGCCTCCGCCAACAAAAAATCGCTCCTAAATTTAAAAACGCAAAGAGAACAGAAAGCGTATTGCAATAAAAATATTACATTATATTCAACAATATTTCTGTCTAATACTGCCTACAGTAAGATGTTATTCTCTAATGTATTCTCACGTAATTATCCCCCTCTCTAATAAATACTTTCACTTCTTAATGATTAACCTCCAATCAAAGCTTTCCCTACTTTCACGGATGACGTTGACATGGTTCACTTAATACGCCTTTAATAAGCCATTTCAATAAGCCATCTCTTTCAATAAGTCATCGCTTTCAAATTTTACTAACTCCGTCTCTTATACAGCTCATTTATTCTGATAATTTGGGCAGTAAACAACATTAAAACTACTTAGAAGTTACTATCTCCGTCGGCAAAAATTGTGCTAATCTTGATTACCATAGGGAAATTCTTGGTGGTACCAATATGAAAGGGTCATGATCAGAATGTTTCAAGTCACGTTCTATTTCTTAAACTAAAGTTAACATGAAACTCAAACTATTAAATAACATTTTCAATTTACTAACAAGTTTTTATATCAAACAAAATGCTTAGATAACTAAAACAGTGCATAGAATTTGGACATCTTGAATAATTTAGATGACTTATGAGTATTGCAACTACAAAAAGTATATACAGTAGAATTAAATTAAAATGATTACATTTTTCCTCGTCATACTCGCCCTCGCCCAAAAACAATTCGCCCCGAAATTTAAAAACATAAAGAGAACAGAAAGAGCAATACAATAAAAATGTTACCTTATATTCAACAATAATTCTACCTAATAATGCCTACAGTAAGAAGCTATTATCTAATGTATTGTCTCGTAATTATCTTCCTCTCTAAGAAATACTTTTACTTCTTAATGATTCAACTCCAGTCAAAGCAGTTTCCCTACTTTCACGGATGACGTAGGCACGGTTCACTAAATACGCTTTCAATAAGCCATCTTTCAGTTTTAGTAAACCCTGGCTCTTATACGGCTCAGTTCTTCTGATAATTTGCGCAATCAACAACATAAAAACTACTTAGAAGTTACTATCTCCGTCGGCAAGAATTATGCTAATTTTGATTCCCATAGGGAAATTCTAGCATGTACTAATATGAAAGTGTCATGCTCATAATGTTTTAAGTCACTTTATGTTTCGTGAACTAAGGTTAACACGAAACTTAAAGTGTTAAATAACATTTTCAACTTACCAGTAAGTTTTTATATCAAACAAAATGCTTAAATAACAAACGTTTCATACAATTTGGCCATCTTGAATAGATGATTTATGAGCATTGAAAGCACAAAAAGTATATACAGTAGAATTAAATTAAAATTATTACATTTTTCTTTGTTACACTCGCCTCCGCCAACAAAAAATCGCTCCGAAATTTAAAAACGCAAAGAGAACAGAAAGCGTATTGCAATAAAAATATTACATTATATTCAACAATATTTCTGTCTA
>WYDF02272966.1:0-14064 GCA_009867245.2 Adranes taylori | reverse complement strand
ACATCTACAAAACAGATATGAAAAATAAATTAAATACCCAAGTACATGTTTAGTACCTCTTTAATAATGTTGAGAATAAAAATTATGGCATGGGGCGTTAAAATTAGTCTCTGGGGGATCCCCGAAGAAATTCCATCTCAACTTTTCTGAGTAACGTCTATGAAATTATTCAATTAATATAAAAGTAACGTCATGATTTGTCGGGTACAAATGTAATCATTTACTTTTTTATACTCGTCGCAGTGGATGTAGGTGCCCTTAAGTACGCCCTAAAATTAAGTGGACATATCTATCTAAACTTTCAAATTAATTGTATATAACATTATTGTCATAAAATGCGACGTCTATGGAAGAGAATGAAGTATTAATTGAGCAGAAATCAAATGCTTTTTTCATACTTTAAGGCGCCTTAAAGCATAATGTAAGGCATGACGTCATTTTGTAAGGTGTTCTACACAAAATGCTACATTGCTTCTGAAGGGTACGAACTTTTGGATACTTATCTACAGAAATTATTTTCAATATTAATTTTTAAATTATAACTATCAATTTCATAATAATAGTTAAATAATTTCTGTGGTATTTAAATTTGAAAACATGGTGTAGTACACAGTCGGATATTGCAAATTTATTTATATAGAGATTATCTCTTCTTTTATTTTTCCTTTGTTATTTCGTTTTGTAAATCTTTGTAATATCTTGTAGGGGCCTCGTTTTGCGGTGTTAGGTATTAGAAGAAAATTAGGAATAAATCGAAAGTTGTAATAATCAGAAAGTTTTGTCGGATAATCTACAAGTTTATGCCACTAGACGTGCACGCTGATAGTATGTAACGTTCGACGTAACGTAAAATAAATTAATTGCTTCACCAAAGTAAATATTAACGACACGCTACTGGAAAAGAAACCAGTTGAAATAATATTAAAAATTTAATTATTCTATATGCAAGCGCTCACAAGTTCTGCGTCGAAGATTCAGACAGTAATAATTATGAGAAAGATAGGTAGTGTTATTGATTCCGATGTTTATTAAACGCACTAATACTCATTAAGTATAGCCGTAATAATAATAGCACTTGTTCCCCGCATAGATTTTTGTTTTATTAACTTATTATCGCACGTTTTATATGTACCACTTATTAATGAATTGCTAAATTATTTTATGTAATTGATTTAATATTTGCTTACCGTTATTTGTACACTACTGTTTGAATTCTTTGATTGAACAATAGACGGTTTTGTTAAATCATTAATACTGTTTCACTCATTAGCATTAAGTTCGTTACAGCAGTTACAAACAAGAACGAGAACACATGGGTAACTCACTAGACTAGAGCCGTCTGTACCCTCAGTAAGCTATTTGTAGTAAGTTCAGTAAGCTATATTGCGGACCGGAGGGACATAAAAGTTCCAGTTTTAGATATTTTACCATGCCTAGAACATTATTTTTGTATTTTTTATTGGATTCATTCTGATGGATTAATAAAAAATATTTCTTATTGGAGTATCTAACTTTGAAAGTGGTTATTTATACTCAGATTACGGAACAATGAACTATTTATATTAAACTCTACAAAACAAGAATAAGCAGTATATATTTTAAAAGCATTCTGTTCCCAATTCTAATTTATAAAACAAAAAAATTCTTTGGTTCGCACGAATTTGTTCTTCAATATATCGTTGACAGTGGTATCCATAATCTTTCGGGATGTACTTTTCCATTTTATACCGAAATTCGTAAGTTATGGACAAGTGATACTAGATAGACCACTTTTCAATAGGACAACATTGGACAACTTTAGGGGAATTTATGTTTTAGGCTATAAAATTTACTATTACCTATTAGTTTCTATATTTTGCCCCATATCCAAAAATTTGTTAATTTGGTAATGATTATGAATAAAAATATCTTTAATACGTGATACAATATATTTATTTCATAATATAATTTTTGTTCTTAATTGTAACAACATGCAATAAAATTAAAAGCTGCGTCAAAAAACAATTTAAACTTTTAAGCATTAATTTAATAATAAATATATTATTTGAAATATTACTATTGTGCGAAGCATTATACTTTTGCAGGTGCATATCTTTAATTCTGAAATAACGTTTTCGTGAAGTCGATATAATCTAAGGCTCCAGCTATCGGCCTTTCTGTCTTTGGTTCGACATATGGTTTCATCCGAGCAATACAATAATCCGCCATCTCTTTGGTAAGATTCTGAAATATGAAGTAAACAAAAGTTATAAAATATCTTACTTTCTTCTCATCACATACAAGTCACATAAAAGCACGATACCAGTAGAGGGGAAAAATGTCTGTTGTAAGAATAATTTACTTATATTTTAGTAACATAGGACATTGAAGTAACATAATAAACGATAGAGAGTTTACTTGAGACTTTAATTCAGTTTTAAGCAGTGTCAGATTTGAAAAATTTACAAATATTTTATAAAAATAAAAATATATTCTTACAGCGTATAACTCATCTTTGGTGACATAAGGTCTATCGCCAGCTGTGATTGCACGAAATGCTTTCTCAATCTCTTCGGAACTTTGTACGTTTTCGGTTTCTTTGCTGATCATAAATGCCATATACTCTTGCAGTGATACGTAACCGTCCCGATTCGGATCAACGACACCTAAAAATATGAAGACGTTTGTGCATGATGAATCGCACAAACAATAAATAAATAAATTGAGCACTAGACCTTACGAACAAATACAAACATGTGAGTTTCATTAATTCTGAACACGGTTTATACACTCAAGAATTTCACATCTCTTTTCTCAGTATAAATGCAGACTTCATAGCAATTTCTGAAACACGCTTCCAAAACTGTTATCAACAAAGAATCGGATGATTTACAACGCTTAGAAGCGAATGATGGTTACCATCGTTAAATCCTTAAATATTATCCATTTCAGTTTTCCTTGTTGATCATTAGAACATAAATATAGGGCTCCTAGATTTTTTTTGGATTGGAATAGTATTTTAGTCCCTTCTGGTTCGACCCGGAAACAAAAGCTGAATGAGCTATAATCAAGGATACCATATTTTAAATTTGGTCTTGCGGGACAAAAATACAATAAAGAAAAAATCTATAATTTGCTTTTTCAAAATTAATGATTTTAAAATATAATGCTAAATACATATTTACTAAACCTTGCCATTTAAATGATACTGATACAGTTACATACAATATAACACTACTAATTTAATACACTTTTGCAATTATTATTCTATGATGAACTTACAATTATAAAATTTAATGTGTTAAATTTTGTACGCCTTCTGTTGAATCGCGGGACATTATGACGTTTATGCGGGACAAATTACTCTGGCGCGGAAATTAAAAAATGTAATGTGTTAAATTTTATACCGTACGCCTTCTGATGAACCGCGGAACATTATGACGTTTATGCGGGACGCACAACGTCTAGAGAGTGCTAGACAGTCCCGATCGTGGCGGGACGTCTAGCATCCCTGGCTATGACTCTTTCATTAGTCTGGAAGCGCGCTTCCAGCTCCGTGTTCAAATGATCGACAAAAGGAAAGAAAAGATTTCTCCTGTAGTGTTCTTCGACTGTGTCTGCCTGGATCTTTTCGGCGATGAACTTGTCTTCCATCCAAACGCAGAGTTATTATTTCGCTGGAGTTCATTTCTTGGGCTTTTTGAAAAATACGCGTGAATTGTTGTTCGCTTCTTAGAGATCTTAATGTGGATATCAGTGCCGGTATGCAGTTGCACGATTTAGCTAAAAAAGAAGAAGAGCCCTAAAACTACCATCATTATCTTCGAGTTCTGATAATCTTATATATCGGCGCTCCATAATGAAATCTCCTGGCGTCGACACAACAAGATAGTTTGTATGATGGCTTTCAATCTGTTTCTGTTATCTTCGGCTCTTTTCTTGTTTTCGCGGTTCAAGCACTCTACAGCATTTTGATGGCCTTGAGCGCTTATGCTAAACACTACCGCTTTCTTTTCAGAGAATTTATGGTACTACGTTGAGGCATATACACCGAATTTTTTCTAAGCATTTTTTCAGTTTGTAGATGTACCCAGAAAGTATAGTGCTTTTTTCCCACGACCCCCTTGTTTAGTTCCAAATGTAAGCACACTTTTGACAGTGCTCCTTTCAAGGCACCGAAATATGTGAACCAAGAATGCTTTTTGAGATAACCACTTTGAAACGTCGATTTTCGTTTACCGGAAACAGGAAACTTTGGCATCCAAATATGTTTCAACACATCAAATCTTTCGTATATACTGCAAAACCAAAACTGGGATTTAAAGTTTCTCATCCTCAGCACTGGACGAATTCTTATTACTTGGACGACACCCATCGGATGAAATATTTTTTCCACTTCATTCGAATCTTGTTTCTCTTGTTGACAGAAACCCAAAAGTGATAGTTGGGTTTAAACCCCTAATCGCCCCATCCCTTTATCTACACCCATGCCGGCAACATTTAAACACAATTTTAGTAATTCAAACATACAGCATAAAATTTTAAATTGTAAACTCTAATATTAACGGACAAATTTATTTATTTAATTATGTATGACTTTAAACCGTAAATAACTATTAATTAGATAAGTTAATCATTTCGAAAACTACCTATTGAATGCATGAAACACCCAATTACCTTAAAAACCCAGGGAGTAGGTAGACAATTTGACAGGTGTTAGCCGTCATCGGTACCCTCTGCTTTCAGTAGCATTATTGTGTAACGACTCAGCTTACTGCACTACGCTGGCTTATTTAAGGTAATTTCAAACTTCTCTACATAATGTACATATGTACTAGTTACAAAGTTCTTTGGTAGTTAGACGAAATGACTTCCTACGTGAGATTAATCATTATAATGTGGTAACCAATCTCCACAATCAAATGTAAAGAACTTTAACAATCAAAGTGACTTAAAATAAAAGAAATTATAAATAGATTACTTAGTATAGAATCGAATTCTGGTTCCGGTTGGCCTTCTTCAACCATCGGTAGATCGTATCCTAGAGCGCGTAGACAAGACTTGAATTCCTGATGATTCAAACGACCGGATTTCTCCTTGTCGAAGTGTTTGAACATCATCGAAAATTCCTTTAATGCATCCTCCGATACTCCTAAAAGATTTATGTAATTTAATTAGTTTTTGAGAAAAAACTGTATATTTGTTTACATTTCTTATAAATAACAAAAAAATTACGCAATATGAGGTGAACATTTACATGAAAAATCACGTATTTAAATTTAAATTAAATTAGGAATTTACATTGGGATAAATTAGGATAGACTTGCTCCCAAGAGTAAACTTCAGAATAAAAGAATTTCTAAAACAAAATGGAAATGAATTAGTAACTCCTTTGCAAAAGAGTAATAGAGTTTAGAAAATGTTGCGATTTCGCGACTAAATCTATCAGAAACGATGTTGAAATTGAACATTCTAGTTTAAAGTTGATGGATTTTTTAACAGAATACAAGTTCAGTTCATTTGTAAGGCTACTGGTTCATTTCCCGTTTCCTCAGCACCTCCTCACTCTCTTCTCATTTTTTTACCTTACACGCACATTGTTTCTCATTCAGTCTATTTATTTTGTCTCTGAAGAGAAAGCTAATTGAATACAGTATCAACTTAGTTGTCAATAAAGAATAATGAAATTTAAACTTACCGGATTGATTTCTGGCTTGGATTTGTTGTTCCAAATTGTGTTGCATACGCATGCCCAACTGATCCAATTGATCCCATTGCTGCGCCAGACCAACTGTCGAATGTTCCGTGTAACGATTGTCCAATATCAAATGTTCCTCGAGTATAGCGCCGAGATCTTCAATTTTCTTCAATTCCGCACGACGCGCACGAACTTCGGCTGCTTTACGCTTAGTCGCTTCCAATTGTTGCTCCAGATTGCCGCTTCCTTCCATCATAGAAGTCCTATAAATATTGATACAGTAATTATTAATATCAAAAAAAGTCGTTTATAGAAAAACGATTATGTTCATGTTCCTCATGCAAATCTTTAATCAAATCGCAGTTAAGACTCATAGAAAAGCTGATTTAGAATAAGGCTTAAAAAAGCAATCTTCAGCACTCTGTTTTTTTTTTAATAAGAACAAATATTACACAAAAATTAATTTAATATTAAAATGTTAAATTTACTAATAGGGCATGAATATTAACTCAATATGTTAAAACTGCAAACCACGAGTGAAATAAAAATCTTATACGTGTCCTAAAAACGCACCGAATGGAACCTTCTCATATTACTTGGGAGAAGATTTGTATTGTTAGTAAGCTTTGGGTACTTGCGTAGGTGAAAACAGAAATCAGAAATAGTAAGAGTATTTAAAATCATCGAACAATTCAAATACAGCAGTACACCGATTATCCGAACTAATTGGGACTGGGGATAGTTCGGATAAACGAAAATTCGAATAATCGAACGCTTAAAAAATTACAAGATGTCTTAAGTAGGTTACGTAACTGATGAGGAATATTTTATTTATAATATATTTTATTATATAATATAATATTTTCAGCATGGTAATATTTTTTAGCCTAAAAATGAATAACGAAACGTAAACAATAGCGAGGATTAACGTAAAAATTACATACAGAATAAAAAATTGCGTGTTCGGATAATCGGCGATTCGGAAAACTGACGTTCGGATCATTGGGTCCTACTGTAATAGAGAATGCAGTATTGGAGTTAGGACACTCAGTTATGGAATGCGACTCTATTCAGAAAAGGGAATATACCATTCTCTCTGTTCAAAAATCACAGTGCTTTGCTTTTGAAAAAATGAGAGGACGAAAATCTTAAATATCTGATTAAACAGGAATCCAGATTACTATTTTTATAAATTACGCGTATAGAATTTTTAAATGAGTAAAGATTAAAGGCACATTAAAAGCACCAAACAGCATCCAGGTTGATATTTGTTTTAATTTCCTGTACAATAAAAAGCAACATTATAATTAAGCTTAAAAATTAATGATTAATTATTTCAATTAGTCAGTGAGAGTTGAAATCCAAAAGATAGCCAACGGTAAAATTCATTAACTATAAAATCCTATTTTGCTGGTGATATGTAAAATGTTTCACTTGATGCGTCTATATTTATTGACTAGAAGTTTATTGACTATTTATTGGCATTTTAAGCAACATTGTGACAAATTATAGACTTTCTTAATTCTTTCTTAATAGACTTCTTTTCGCATGCTATAGTAGTTATCTACTTAAAATTCTCAAAATGGTACTTAATGACTTTTACTGATGTAATCTAGACTGTAATCTAGATGTAATGAATGTAGACTGATGTAATCGAACGATTTACAAAATAAATTCAGTTGTCCAAAATCCGATGATTTTTATTTCAAATTGAATTGCTGCGTTGGACGTGATCAATTTTATACAATAGTAATAATAACGTATAAAATCTTACATAATTGTATCACACTGCGCTGCCATTTTTCACTAAATTTATGTATATAATGTAAATTGGAACATTTGAATTAGAACGATTAGAATCGGGTAGTACTAAACTACATTTTGACCTATTTTTGAATAATCTACGCAAGCTCCCAAAATGTCCCTTTACAGACCAGTCAAGACCAGGCTGGTCTATAAGGTGATCCCCTAGCCAATAAGGTTTATTTTGGCCCAAGTCGTATTGTTGGGCCCCCAGTAGTACGACCGTTTACTCGTATGTTTATTGCAATTAGAATTTATTAAATAATATTTTATAGACTAAGTTAACCTGCTTGCATTTACATTACTTGCATAATATTTTGATAACATTAGGTATTCAACATCGTTAAAATCGTCCGTTTATTAATCAGCTCATAACTTTGAGGATTTATGTCTTTGAGGAGTTATATCTCATCATAATGATTGATAAAGTGAATTAATTGTTTATTGTCAGTATACTTAAGGAGTGATCTTTTTTGAGGCCCAATTCTTTTAGTTTAAAATAATATACGTAATATGTGGTATCTCAGGAAAAAATTAAATTTAAATAATAGAATAAAAGTCATATTTTTTTGAATTATAGGAAAATGTGAATTGAAAGGTATAGATTTGGATTACTGGTACCCACAATACAATAAAGAAATAAATGATACACACCGTGATGATGTTATCAGCCAATTTGAAGCGTTTAATATTGCAGGTAAGTATTTATGATTTAAATTATCCTTTTAAACTGATGTCGTAGAATAACTTTAAAATAAATAACTCCTTTTATATAAGTAACTAACAGGATAGTTAATATATAAAATGAGCTGCCTTGAACTTTCGTTCGCTTAAAGCATTCACGAGTTTTGCTAAAGCTGGATAAAGGGCCCCATCAACAAAATTAGATAGTCATACAAAAATCATTGTATTAAAGGATATTGTTAGAGGAAAAACATTTTTCCCATTTCTATTTAGGTCTATTGTAATCTTCTACAGTACTTTTAATACTCATAGGTTATTCAAAATGAATAATCTAAAATGTTTAGTATTCTATCATATATAAAAACGACTTTATTCCGAGTACTTTTAGTTTGAAAAAATCTGTAAAAACGTGTATAGCTGGTTATAAATTCTCGCCAAGAATTTGCCTCACACATGCGATTTTGCGAGGGCGCGGACTAGAAAGTATTGTACAAATCGTGGTGAGGGCGTGAGTCATCCTTACAAGAAGTGCCCCTCTAGTAACTCATAAGTAAATGAAATAACGATAGTTTCTTTTAATGAGGAAAATTGAGATACTAAAAAGTTTTGCTAATATTGACTGGACAGTAATGGCAGTCGGCTCGGAAAATAGTAGTGGGAATTGGTCTAAAACCAGGTTTTAACATTGAAAAAGGCAATTGAAGTTAGTTTTCTAACATTAACCTAATAAGTACGCACGTACTACATTGTTTAAAAAAAAATCGCGACAACAAACGAATCAAGTTCAGATGTGAGTATTTTATATTAATTGAATAGAGTGAAAAACCTCAAATGTCAAATTGTGAAAATTTCCAACACATCAGTAAAAGGCAGTCGAAAAGTATGAAACTTGTAGTTTACAATTATTTTTACCTATCTATAATAGTTTCTGAGATATAACGTAGCTACGTCGCGTTCTATACTAGTTGGAGACATAGCACTAATTTCATTCGACGCATAATGCAAGGTAATATATGTAAACAAAATTTCAGCCTCCTAGTTTTAAAACTAAAATTTTAAATAAAATGATTACTTCGAACCCCTCCCAAAATTATAATGCGGATAAGCCACTGCTAACAACATTTATCAAGTTCCAAAAACACCATCATGAAACGTAAAATATTTTTTAAAACTGAATTTCTAAATAAAATGATCAGTTTGAAACCTTCCTAAAATTATGATGTCGACCCGCCACTGATAACTACATCTATTAAAATCCAAAGCACCGCCGTAAAACATAAAAACATTTTTTGAAACAGAATTTTTAATCAGTTGAACCTCCCAAAATAATAATGTAAAGAACTCGCAACAAAACGGCACGGCCCTAGTTTTTTCTCGGCCCTGGTACATTTCGTGGACAATATATTTTTTAAACTGACCCTGGAAGTATGTAGTCAATTTTATAGAATCTAATTGCTTTTAATTTTAAATCTAGTTCTTTTTTATTAGAGCGGGACTCTAATATGTAGCTTATAGGTGGCTATGTAGAAGTAAAGAGGTATTATGTACAAAATCTTTTGTTTCTTTATAAAATATGTGGCATAAAAGTACTAACGTATGCTCATATATAAATCTATGTATGCATTTGTTTGATCAAACTTATATGTATTGCTCAGTAATCATATATATCTACATCCCTCATGTGTGTATCCCTAATGTGTGGTATCATTGTAAATAGAATCACAAGGACTATTAAAATGTATAAAAATATATACGGCGTTACTAAAAAGTTTTGTGAAAAAACACTTATTGTTCAAAATAAGCTCAGTATGTTCAATTGCAGTTTTGGCAAAATATATCTCTCTTAGTCGCTCATGGTGATTCAGTATCATTTTAATAAGACATATCTTGCTAGTATTGCGAATTTTTACGTGGTCGTATTAGTTTCAGTGATGATTCACGAATCTTAGAATCAAAGACAGCAAAGGTAGTCCACTAACTGATTCAAAAAAAAAGTTAGTATGATGTGCTGTGAGAAAATATGTCCTAATATTTCAGAGATTTCAATTCAAAACATTTTGTAAGATGTATAAAGTGCGAAAAGGTCGAGTTTCTGATTGATAAGGTTCTCACGTAAATTGGTGTCGTAAATATTTATATGAGTTTAATAGAGAAATCTTGCGAAACATAAATATTTTCATGAACGTCATTTTATTGATGAGCGTTTCGAATTTAGAAAGATTTAACAAAGTGCTACGTTGCCGAAGTATCGTGACATTTTTATTTAAAAAATCAGGACATGTAGCAACAATACTGCTGAAGTGTCAAAGAACACCAACGCAAATTCCGAAACACCAATTCAAATTCAAAGCTAAAACACCAAATTCCAAACACCAAATCCGCATCACCAATTCAAATTCCAATTCGAAAGACCAATTCAAATTGATGTCGATGTAAATTCACATACCAACAAATCTAAATACAATTGAGTTTTATGTAAAACTAAACAACAGTCCTCGTAGTATATATATATATATATATATATATATATATATAATTGAATTAATTGAATACTTGATATTTCGTGGTTAAACCTCATCGCTGGCATTATTTAAATCGACCGGCAATCGAGAGGTCCGGGTTCGAGTCTCCGATGGGGTACACATTTCTTCGAGGCACAAGTAATAAGAAATATTAATTTCATAATTTACCCCATTAAAGGAAATGTAATTAAACTTTTGAAAATGTATTTAGATTTTATGTTAAATTATAAAGGAAGTTACGAGTGAAAAAAGCAAGACTAACAATGAAAAGGTTAAGATGCGTTTGGGAAAAGAAATTTGGGGCATGCTGTGAGAATGAGATTCATAATAATGGAAGTTTGGATCAGAATGTGGGATTCGTGAAAATGGGTTTATTTGAAAAGTCTGAAGGATGAAAAAAGGATATTTGTTTGAAGACATGGGGAAAAAATAGGAAGAAAGTGTATAAAAAATGAACTAGCCATATGATATTAAATTGCAAGCAAATATTTCAGTATTATATCTGTAAATGGAGAGGAAATGCCAGAGTATATGATAGCAGATGTAAGCATTAAAAAAAAATGATTGCAACATTTAGATGCTGGAGTAAGGAATGAACAAACAGGTATTGGAAGGATGAGAGTGAAAGGATATGTCGAAGAGGTGAGGAAAGGTGCGTGTATTGGATAAGTACATGTACGGGAATGAATTGGAGTGATGAAGAAACGTGTTTGGTGGATAATGTGTATATTGGGAGGAAAAATAAAAGATATAGGGATAGTGGAAAAAATATTGAGAAGAGAAAGAAGAGAGAGATAGATTTCTTCTTCCTTCTAAGAGAGAAAAAGTAGCAGTTAGTATGGAATTTGTTTTTTGTCTTCATTTTTGTAATTTTAGTTTATTGTACGTTGCAAGTTTTATCTAGTTTTTATACCAATAAAAGTTTATTTATTTAATTTTTTTTAGATGTTACTATTTCTGCAGATTATAAGGGAATGGAAAAATACTTGAGCGCAAGTAAAGAAAACGAAGCCGAGCAGCATTATTTGAATGTATACTTAACAAAAGAATTTAAGAATTATGAAAAGGAAGAAACACGAACTCGGATTGGTTATACAATAAAATTAACTTGCACAAATAACGAAACAAAACAATTTGTAAGTACTATTGTCATTAAATTTGCAATTAGATTTGGCGAGAAATTTGAATTCGAATTTGTGATAAAAGTAACTACATACTACCAGGGTCAATATAAAAAATGATTTATCAAATATATATACCAGGGTGTAGAAAAATTTGTTAGAAACATGTCTAATATAGCGGTTTAAAGAGTATTTGCTACATAGAAAATACAGCGTCCCCTGCACCGAATCAGTGTCATCACGACTAAAAATTTGTACCCACTGTATACTGACTTTTATAGTTTCAAATTGATCACGTGACTTTGGTCAGACAAAGTGAAGGAACACTGGGTAGAAATTTTCTGTCAACAGGACATGATTCGGTGCAGGGGACACTGATATCATGCGAGAGACATTGATTAAGTACAGGGGATATACTCTATGGAGTATATACTTTTTAAACCGTTAAATTTGATTTTTTATATAAAAAATTTTTGTATATATTTTAGCCTATTTTCTTAGTCAATCATTTTCTTTATATCGATCCTGGCAGTATCAAAAATTCGACAGTAAATTAGATATGTTAATGTCGCCTTGCGTTTTGTTTTCGGTAATACAGAGGATGTGTACCTAGTCGGTTAATTGGATATTTTTAAGAGGATAGATTTCATGCCGTTCCGACTGTTAACTCCACTGAACTGGAATTATCATAATCGAAACAGTGTTGTTCGAGAAGGAAATGTAAATGTTTCCCTACGCAGGAAATTGCAGGAAACTTACCCGATAGCTTCCTGTATTACGAAGCGTTTCTCGGAAAGAACGTTGGGGAGAGTTGATGTTAGGGCACGAATGAGGTCTTCTGTGTGAACGGAAGGAGGAGGGGGGGGGGGCTTTTGAGCGTCGGATCGTCCTCTGTTTTTTGCTTAGGGATATTGGGAATGACTGAGTCGTAGCACCGAGGGGGTGTAATCTCCTCAGGTTTTTTTGGAACACTTTTACAGTTGAGGCATTTGGAGTGGTGCATGTCACATTTTGATCAGCTAAGCTGGTTTTGGCACTTGTTTACCGAGTGTCCGATGGTAAAATACTTGGTGTATTACTTGAGTTTAGTAGCAATACATTATGCAATCAAATATCTTAGCGCCCCTTCATTTAGATGCGCTACTGGATACGTTAATAAGCAAATTACAATATTCCATTGTCTCTTTATATATGAAATTTTATTAAACCTATAATTAAATAATTTCTATCAATTACTTTTTAGGAATATACATTAACAATAAATGATACTCCAAATAACCCACCTGTATTTCTTGAAAACGAATACAATTTTGAATTCAAAGAACCATTGGCAAAACAATTTCAAATAACTTCATCCCTAGCAATTCAAGTTAAAGATATTGATCTCGATGCGAAAGTAAATTTTAAACTTATTGATGGAGGAGATGATTTAGAAATAATTTATGCTGGCAGGAATTATACAAATTCCAAGTTATTTTATGTAGAAATAGCAACAAGACGTGATATTAATGATAGGTTTGAAAAAGAATATACCTTAGAAGTGTCTGTAAGTATGAATTGTGTAACTAAATTTAATTGGCATTTAAGTAAAATTTAATTAAATAATTAAAATTTAGAAAATTAAATTTTTAAAATTTAGTTATGTAGAAAAAGGCTTTCTACGCTCTGAAATCAAAATC
The DNA here is from genome assembly GCA_009867245.2 of Adranes taylori. Classification (NCBI taxonomy): domain Eukaryota; kingdom Metazoa; phylum Arthropoda; class Insecta; order Coleoptera; family Staphylinidae; genus Adranes; species Adranes taylori. Next base: position 578 of record WYDF02272966.1, on the reverse strand, counting down.
GACTCTCATTTTCCTTGTTTCCATTAATTCCATATGAATTCGATACAAAATAAATCTATTCCAAAAGAATGATTCAAAATTAGGCTGCAAAAATAATCCAACATAAAAAATAAAATAAATATTTACAATGAATTTTCAAAAACAACAAAAAAATGTATCTATTTAGAAAAAAAAATCGGAGAATTTTGATAATAAAAACAGGCGCTTCTGACGGAGTTTTAAGAGTAGTATTGTACCTGAAATTAACGAGAGGTATCCAAGCTATGAAATCTTATTAAAACATATCTGTGGTTAAATTAAAGGAAACATTTTAATTTTACAAAATATAAGTACAGTCATCATCATCAATCAGCCCTTTGCATCCATTGCTAGATATAGGCCTCCCCCATTTCTGCCCACTGTCCTCTATTTTGAGCGCTCTGCAACCAGTTTGTGGTTATTTTTTTGATATCGTCCATCCATCGCGTGGGAGGTCTTCCCCTGTTTCTCTTGTCAGCTCTGGGTCTCCACTCGAGCAGCCTTTTTGTCCATCGTCCATCTGCCATGCGGGCCACATGTCCAGCCCAGTTCCACTTGAG
>WYDF02272955.1:0-17871 GCA_009867245.2 Adranes taylori | reverse complement strand
TAGGAAAAGCGGTAGAACTTCGCGCGATTTACAATAAAACGATATTTTCGTTCAAGACGGTCGCATTCCTCTTAAGTGATGACTATTTGATTTATATTGATTTGCCTTAACACTCGATTTTTCGTTTATTTTGCGTGAAGGATAACATAATATTATATGATAGTTGATTAAAAAATAAAAGATGATGCGACACTGGAGCGAAATTTATTGTTGTGGTCTGGGTAGCTTAATAATTTTTTTGTTTTTATACACAATTCGAAAAGAGAAGAAAAACTGATAAACCATGCCTGGGATGTCCTTCCAAACGAATAAGACTTCTTTAAAAAACAATCATTCGGTTACAATTACAAATTTAAACATCTTTAAACTTTGTAATCCATTAACCACCAAAATTCTATCTAACCAATCCATCAGGACAAAGAATCCACCCCACTGTCCCTTATATAACCGCCCACGATCAGTTTTGTATAATCTTACTCATATTATTCTCATCTGAAATTTGCAGTTAAATATTGTTGGTGACATAAAGAGTACACATTTGCTTTTAAAATGTTAGAGCAATGCCAGGAGATTGAAGCAAATTCAAATGTAAATACCCGTACCAATAAAAAAAAAGTTTTGGGATTAAAATGTCCTGAGTAATTTACGCATCCACATATTATAATATGTAAAAGTGCACCTTGTAAAGCAGTTGGAAATCTAATATATCTTGATAATAGTTTTTGATGTCGCCTCGTACACATTTTATTCATAATGCCCACATTGAATAAAAATTTTCTATTTACATGAACTTTAGATCTTTGTTCAGTTTAAACTAGCGTATAATAAGTGCTAGTTTCTTAGTTACGCTCCTCGTCAGACACGTGTTTACTAACAAAGTTACTTATAAAATGAAAGAAAAATGAAAATAATAAGGAACAGCCTATGTAGAATAAGGTTCCGCATATAAGAAATGTCCGTATGTATTAAGAAATAAATAAATACTGATGGGATCTTTTTTTTTTCCTAGCCTATCTGTAAAATAGAGATGTCATAAACACATGTTAAGATAAGTAAATTAATTGGGGAATTAATTTAGTGTAATAAACAAATGAGCAAACGATATTAAATATATTTTTTCCGTTGTATTTAAATTGAAAGATTATTTAAAAACGCATTTATAATAATTACGTATCAATTATTTTGTTTTATAAATGTAAACAAATATGATAATGAATAAGGGCCGCTGTGCGCTGTGAAATAATTTAAGTAGGGATTTTTGGTATGTATATCCCGGCACATGAGTAAGAAAAAGTTTGCTAATTCTGCTGCTATGGAGAATCATACGTTGCGAATAATGCATCAAAGCAAAAATTGTCGCGATTGTCGCTGTCTGCTGGTACTCACCTAAATAATTTTATATCTTCTAACTTCTGGTCCCTGCGTATTAGGTATTATTAATACTACTACAATTTATTTATGTTTAAACTCTAGCGAGCACACTCCTTTGTATGGATACCCTTAACGTATCTATGGCAAGCAGCTAGAGATACACATGGCTTTTGGCCTATAAATTTGCCCGCTTTTAGTATTTTGTATTAAGTTCAAAATTCCAATTCAAAATTAAGTTCAAAGGATGGTAGTAGCAGCACCAGCCGATCCAGCATCATACAGCGACATTCGTCTAACGGTATACGTTTTGGTAAGCAACATTATATAGCTTACATCGTATTAGTTATGTTGCATGTGTTTTTGATTAGCTTTCTCCGTTCTACCGTATGATAGATTGTATGCATAGATTGTATGTATTTATGATAGATTGTATGTATTTATGAATAGCTTCTTCCTACCCTTTTCTTACAACCTACTTCCGAATATACTAGAGTATACGCTTTCAACTGTGCGTTGCGAGGTTAGGTGTCTTCACTCGACAACAGTAACAGCAACGCAATCTGCTGTGTTACATGTCAATAAGGGTGGATACTTCTAACTGGTTTGCCGTGGAGTTGAAGGTAGATGCTTGACAACAGTAACAGCAGGGCAACCAGCTGTGTTACGCTTCTATAGTATTCCGTTTACCACACCCGATAGAGTGTATACTATTAACATTAGCTATTGTTGGTAACCACTTAAGTCAGAACAGTGCCCCCACTGTGGTACGAATCCACCGTCTATCGCAATCGCACCGTCAATCGGAATATATTTCTAGTAAACGTGCAGTCGGGTTAGTAGCAGTCACTCGGCAAGGGTAATAGCAGCGCAACCAGCTGTGTTAGCTATCTGTTGAGTGGGTGTGTCTAATTAATTTGTGCGTTTGGCAAGAAATAGTCACTAGACGACAGTAACAACAACGTAACCTGTTGTGGTACGAGTCTGCCTTATCCCTGTTTACAGTACAAGGTGTATTCTTCTAATAAACGTGCCATGGAGGTGGTGGCGTTCACTCGGCAAGCGTAACAGCAACGCAACCAGCTGTGACGCCTATCTGTAGAGTGGGTGCTTCTAACTAATTTGTTCACGAGGCTAGAGGTAGTCAGTAGAAAATAGTAACAGCAGCGCAACCAACTGTGTTACTCGTCGTGTTAAAATCCTAAGATACCTGCCCTCCTGATTCGTCATCTGCCGTGCCCAAATTGGCTGCGTTCCTATGTATGAATTTTCCCCTCCGTGAATAACTGCCACCTGCTTTCCGTATTATTAGTTTATCACCGCATTTAAATTTTACTTTATTAGACCGCTAGTATTTCGCTAAGCGCGGTTTTTTTAATTATTGCACTACCGTTTTGTTGTAATTATAATGTTGTTTATGTACCATTTAATATATTTTATGTTTATGTACCACCTGGGGCGCCCGAGGAAAATTTCAGAAAATTCCTGATTATTCTATCTAATTGTGCCATTATTGTGACAAACGCTAAGGCTCCCCATTAGCAACGTCGCGGGTAGGAGTTCCGTTAGTATATGTATCTATAAGAGCAGATATGTCGCAGTGTGTTTAGTCTTTATACTTTGAGCTATCATTATGCTACTGGCACTATACTTAAAAATAGTGTATTTTTACAATTGCACCATTGGTCAATTGAAAGAAGTTGGCCGGATTACCAATTTTCATAAGTAATTTGTTATCCATTGATATTGTGAACTTATTAAAACAATAATTATATTGATATTCTCTCATACATTTAATCTGTTGCAATAACAGATTTGTACACATTGCTTAATTTTTCAATTTATGTAACTTTTTATTTGCAGCTTAAAGAAATTAAGGTAAGGCGCTCTTTTCGCTCGTCCTTGGTTAGTTTATAAGTTAAGTAAAATGAATTATTAATTTCCAATGTGAACAAACCTGTTATTGTAACAGATTAAATGTGTACGAGGCGTTATTAACGAAACTATTAAACCTATATACGTTTATCCTTAATTGTTATATTTTTAAATAAAACATTCTGTCTCTCGGTTAGGAGAAATATTGTATCGAAGTGTTTTATGTTAAATCTTTCTCTTTTGTGTCAAGCATTTTCCAGTTACTATGTAGATAATTATTAATGAAACAAATCTCTTATAAATATAATAAATTTTAAAACGATTTGCAAATAGAAATTTACTCTTTAAGGATACTGTGTAAAGTAGTGTTTTAATATACATATTTTTATAAACATTTGATGTAACTTTAGTTTATTTAGAAAACTTGAAAACGCAATAATCTAGTATTAAAGATTTTCTCGGTATGTACGTAAGTATTTCTCGCTTTTGGACGTTTGATATTTTATAGAGGTACACGTTTTTGTTCTTTTTTAATACATTAGATAGAAAAGTAGCTCCAATTTCATAGCATTCGTTCATACGAGTAGAAGAACGGAATAGAGTCGAAAAAATAAAATACTCAACAAGATGGAGAGGTAAAAGCAATGAAGTTGAAGAAAATAGGAGTGAAAAACTATATGGATGGAAGAACCTTTTTCAAACTAAAAGGACACGTATTAAATGTCTTAGAAGGATCTACGTGGGTATAAAAACTTTTTTGTGGGATTTTTTTAGCGTCTCAATTTTGATTTGGGTGTATTTTATTCTATCCTAAAATTACACTGAAGCTTTGATTTTCTGTTTTGTCTTTACAAACTTGTCTGACAGATTGTAAAACTGGATTATGAAATCAATATTCCTTCTACTGTTGACGTGCATATTCTATAACACAATTGGTGAAGTGGTGCCATGCGCCCTTTTATTCAATCTTTTATTTTCAGCCTTATTATTTTTTGAAAATTATTTTGAATAAGAAATCTATTAAATGCTAATGAATAATACATATGAATAAATAATTACAGAAACAGTGTTTAAATAACTAATTGAATAAAAACAAAGTCGCAACACTTCAATGTCCATAAAAATAAATATTTATTCCATTCAGTTTTTACATATGTTAGCTCTGCAGTCATCACACATCGCGATTTTACAGTAGTTACAGCTGTTCTTTATGGTTTTATGTCATTCTTCCGTGGACAAATTCCACATCTTTTCCGTTTTTGTTCGAATTAGCTTGAGAAGGTTGTTCACTTATTGCTTTTTTCAGTATTCGCCCAATATTGAAACGCAATTCTCGAGGAAGCTTTTGATTTCACAAGCATCTATTCATAGGATCTTCCACCAGCTGTTTAGCAAGTGTTTTTATAAACTGCAATCGTTGAATATCTTCATTGTCTGGATAACTTTGATACAACACAAACGACTTGTCGGAAGCAATATCTAATATCGCATAAAGTACAGCCATGAGCCATCGTTTGATAAGACTACTTATACTGTAATTTGCTACCCCTAATTTGGTTTCATTGTAAAAAAGCTATTATCTCAGGTTTTCCGGTAGCTTTGTCGATGCTGCTATTATGATGCATTGAAGAAACCAGAACAGCCGCTTTTCCTTTTTTAGGCACGTAGGAAACGAGGGTAATATCCTTAGAAAAACCATAGAGACCACATCCTTCTGGTTTTCTTGCCATCTGCTAAGAACTGTTGAGGTATTTCTCATTGTCCCTACGTAGGTGAGCCCTCCCTTTCGTAACTCATCGACAACTTCTAGAAAGCTGAGCCAGTTGTCAGCCGTCACGTTCCTCTTCATATTTTTTATAGCTTCTATTAACTGCAACACGAACTTGGTAGGTTTTGAGAATTTTTGTTCTTCACTGGTCAACATCTTTCCATCGGTGTCTTTTCCAGTATATATATATATATATATATATATATATATATGTATATAACTTTTATTTAAATAATTTGTTCGGGCATAGCTTACAATTAGAACCTTGATGCCATACTTTTTAGGGTTATTAGGCATGTACATTCTAAATTTAACCCAAGACTCCTGAAGCCAATAAGAATTTCATCAATGCATGTTAGTTCCCCAAGAGAATATTGCTTTTGACAATTGTTTACAAATCTGTTAAAACCCAAGATATCACTGCCGCAGTATCTTCTTGTTTTCTTTAGAGTATATCTTCAACATTATCAAAACTTAACACAAGCCAAAATAACTAGTACCCTTTTTAAAGACATTATACAGCGGAATATGTCTCGTACTGTACCATCTGTTGCACACAGGGTCTGCAAATCTTCATTGTTGGACTTGGAAATGGAACTGTAGTACAAGAGTTCAAAGAAACCTCGAAGTTCTAGCATTTACAAATCTTCTAGTTCAGGCTTATTGATTCTTCGATATCTTTTTCTCATTTCCAAAAGTGTTTTATTTATGTACTTTCGAATTACGGATAATACATCGTTTGTCAGTAGGCACATCCACATTTGTAAAGACGTTGCTGATTTTCTTTATCTTTTGCTTCGCCTCGGAGGCCGAGTAAATGTGATACTATATTATGTTTTTGCGTTCCAGATCTCTATACGAGAGGTTGTAATAACCATTTAAAACGATTTTTACCGTAATAACATGTTTCATCAACTGATACTTTCCCGCCTCTTCGTACCACTTCATCGTCACTTCCTTCATTAATTTCAAATTCTGAAACCGAATCATGTTCGCTTTCTATGTCATGTTGATTAGAATCGTCCACATCACTAACATCACTCTTCGCTTCGTTCAACCATTTATCTAATGTCTCTTCATAGCTAGGATCACCAAAACGCACATTTTAGAAGTACTAGCCATGTCCGATATATTAACACAACGGGTGACGTGGTGCTAATACGGCCCCAAGTAAAATTTAATTTGCAACAGCATAAAAACAAGGTGACATATTTCGGTAAAAACACACGGAACGATGCAAGCGCAGTTACCTTCAAGGTAGATTGGCCTACAGTAGCGTAACTATAAAATTATGCCAATGGCGCTAAATTTAAAATTCGCTGGGGTCACAGAGGTACCATGTCACCAATAGAAGGTTAAGATTTCTGTTTTTTTGTACCACTTGTTAAAGCTAGTTGTAATATAAATTTAGTGGAGGCAAAGTTGTTCTATATGTATAATTTTATTTATCCATTAATATTAATATTAAATAAAATATTTTATTTGTAGTTCCTAATTTGGATTTTATCTTTGCTACCAATTTCACCTATGTTCTAGGCATCTTCAAGCAAAGTTTTGGTAAATCAAGGAACACCAATATTATATTAATATTATTAAGGTTTATATATTTAGTGGTCGATGCTCGGGGCTCAGAGGACATAAAGCATTCGTAATTCCGATTATATATTTGATAGAATGTATTAAAATATTGGTGAATGCTCAAGGGTTGATTTTTTGCACTACACCTGCTTCCGCATCGTTAATATATCTTTGTATATCATTCTGCAAATAAGAATGTAAACAAAAATTTAACGTCGCGTTTTGAGGTAACATTTTTATTTGAGTACATAGAAATATAAATATTGATTAACAATAAAATTTGAGGTTTGCTGTATGATAATTATGTGAGTTTTATAAATTTGTAAGCACCGGTCTCGTGTTCGTTTTCTTTTATAACCGGCCTTAATCGTATATTGTCGCCATCTTGAGTTGTGCGGCACTTGCATAAAAAATTGGATGAGTTATAGAATATTACAAATAATAACACCAATTTTGGTATTGTAACCAATTTTGGTATTGTACCATATTATAAATATTTTACAGATATAACTAAAAAAACACCGAGGTTTCTATATATGTACAAGTACGTTTTCAATGTAATTTTGTATTAACGTTTTGAATTAGGAAAAATAGCATTATTTAGAGCAATTTTGACAACAATAAATTTTGTCGATATTTAAACAAGTTTCAGTTGATAAGGAATCAGATTCAGTTGATTGGGAAATTTGAGGAAAACAAGTAAAAAATTAAAAATGTCAGTAAAATATGAGTAACAGAATTAGCGTTTACTCTAAGTGGCAAATACTAAAAATTTGTTTACTACATTTGAATTTTTCTTTTCATTTTTAAAGAAATTTGCGATCTTTGAATGTCTTTATTGACATGCTAAAGTGTCTTCCACTTCTTCTAGCCCGTAAAACTTCATTTCTGGTCTAGCAAAATGCTTACTTTCGGTTCCACCTTCCTGTCATATACAAATTCATTTCCGCCCCAGACTCTTCCGGTTCTGTATTTCGGTTGTAAAAATCAATTTCCGGCCCAGAAAAATGATCACTTCTGGTTACAAAAATGTTTCAAACTCGTATTTCATGTAAAACAGCTTATATAATAAATTAAAACAGGTTTATTCAATAGTAAACAGATCATATAATAAATGCAAACACATTCAAATGATACGAAAACATATCATATAGTATACTAAAACAGATTCCATTAGTATGAAACCGTTCTGATGTATGATATCTACGTTTTCAACGACATTGACGTCGATATATTGTCAGGTTATTTTTAGGGGGAGAGGGATACTTTCCGACGTGACATTAGTGTAAGAGGGAAATCATTATATTGGGTAAGAGTAGCGATTCCCTCTCTTACTTTGTAGATACTAGGATCGATTGATGCTTATGAAATCGAATTCATTTTGTTATTTTAATCTATCGATTCTTAAGAAAGTCATTATTTTATTTGAGACAGAATACTTGTATTTATAATCCCACAGCGCCTTAATAAAATTTAAAATAAAACACTAGTCTTTACCATTGCTGACGTGGGAGTACCTCCTTTGATTTAAACATAACACCTATTTGTAACTAATTAATGATAATGCCTACCTTTTACAATAGTCGATTGTCTCTATAGTTCATGCTAGAAAAAGTGAAAGTACGCTTAAACTTAATAAAATGTATTGGTAATGTTGACCAAAAGCTTAAAGCAGTTTAAATAAATATTCATGCATTTGAGAATAAAATAAGCAACACCTCACAATTAATCAAATAAGTCAGTACTTATTCATTCGATGAGAGAGTGTGCAGGGTTGAAGTGGAAGGATGACGATAGAATTATTGGGGAGAACTGGAGGATAAGTTTAAGATAAGAGGGCTACCGAAAGAAAACAATGGAAAAAGTGTTGAATGAGATATTTAATTAGGGAGATTAAAAATGGAAGAGAAGTATATACGTTTACCGTAAATAAATAAATAAATATATATATATATATATATATATATATATATGTTTAATTTTTGTTTTGCGTTGTATTTTGGTCCTTTATTTAGGAGGATTAGTTCTTCTGGAGTGAAAGTTACTTTTGTTAAGTTTGTAAAGTTGTTTGATGTTGATTGATTTCTCATATTGTGTGCTTTGTGCTTTATTTATATTGTTAGATTGTGTTGCTTCTGTTACTAGCCTGTTTGTTTTATTGGTTTGTTTGTCGTATATTGATTCCATATCTTTGCGTATTTGCTCTTCTATTTTGGTTTGTGAATATGGCCATATGTGGTGTGGAATTTTACTGCATATTCATAGGTGTAACTCATATATTTCATTGGCTATTATTTTGCTGTAGTGACTTTTTATTTCTTCTCTGATTATTAATTGTTCTCATTTGTTTTTGTTATTCATTGCAGCTGTTGTGTTTGCTCTATAGGTGATTTTTGCATGCCTTGGTATTATGTTCGTGAATATGCCTGAATATACCTTATTTTTAATGCAATTCTGTATTACAACAACGTTTCGATGGAAGCATATTTATATTACTACATTTTACACCATCTTATACAATACTACAGTTTCATTTCAATTTTGTATTACATCAACATTTTGATATAAGCATAGCATCATTTTCAATAGCAATATCTACATTTTCGATATATGAATATTTACATTTTGTACATGACATGGATTTTTCCATTTAAGTAGAACTACAGTTTCACTGAAATGTTGTATTGTGTCAATGTTTCTAAACAAGTATAACACTATCTTTAATGACATCGACGTTTCGAACGAAGAATAACACTATGTTCACTGATATCGACGTTTCTATATATAAATATTTACATTTTTAATGCCATAGTTTCCATATCTATACTATTAGATTTTAATTACAATTTTGTATTACATCAAGGTTTCGATTTAAGTATAACACAGTATTCAATATCATCGACGATTCGATATATGAATATCCACATTTTGAATGATATTGACGTTTCGATATATGTATATCTACATTTCCAATGCAATTGTGAATTACATCGATATTTCGATATAAGTATATCACTATTTTCAATGACGTCAACGTTTCGATATATGAATTTCTACATTTTAAAGAACATCGACGTTTCCATGTATATATAACTATATTTTCGATGACATTGACGTCTCTTTTCAACATTCACGTTTCAATGACATTTACGTTTCGATATATGAATATTTTCATCAATATTTTCAATGACATCAACGTTAATGATTTAGGATATAAGTCAACTATCTAAGTATAACACTCAATGATATAAGTATAACAATATTTTGAATCAGATTGACGTTTCGATATATTAATATCTACAATTTTATAATACATCAACTTTTCGATATAAGTTTATATTACTACATTTTACTACATTTAGATTACATTTTATTATATTTTACTACATTTGTATATATTACTACATTTTTCATGCAATTTTGTATTACATCAACTTTTCGATAAAATCATAACATTATTATCAATGATATCGACGATTCGATATGTGAATATCTACATTTTCGACATGACATCGACATTTCCATATACGTATACATCGACATTTACATCGACATTTCCATAGACGTTTCGGTATAAGTATAACACTATGCTTACCGACATCGAAATTTCTATATATGAATATTTACATTTTTAATTCCATCGGTGATACGATGAAATAAAAAATGTAACATTCTCATTTATATTACATCAAGATTTGGATATAGGTATTCAAATACAGTTTTCAGTGACATCGACGTTTCGATGTATGAATATGTACATTTTGAATGTACGAAATTTCGATATATGTATAACTACATTATTAATGCAATTGTGAATTTCATCGTTATTTCGATATAACTATAGCACTATTTTCAATGACTTCAACATTTTATTATATGAACTTCTACATTTTAAATAACATCGACGTTTCCATGTCTACATAACTACATTTTCAATGCAATTTTGTATTACATCAATGCTTTGATATAAGTATTACCCTATTTTCAATGACATTCACGTTTCGGTATAGGAATATCTTCAGTTTCAATGACATCAAAGTTTCGATATAAGTATAACACTATTTTCAATGACATCGATGTTTCGATATACGAATTTCTACATTTTGATTGGCATTGACGGTTACATATATCTATAACTATATTTTCAGTGCAAGTTTGAGATTGCCAACACATAATATTCCAATTGTAAATAAAGTTGCTCAATTTTGCATAATTTGGCAAAAAAGGCGGATAAACATAAGTCAGTAGCTTCTAACTTAAAAAATATTGACAGAAATGATAAGTAGCAAATATTAGCTAAATATATTTAATATAATTACAATTTATTTAAAACTAGTTATGTATGTTAAGTTATATGTTGTTTATCGCTCTAGAAAAAAGTTATATTTACAAATGAGAATATTTTGCGAAATGTGTTAAAATTATTTTTTATTATCATAAATACTCTCAAGAATTACATTTGGACATCTTGTGTGATACATCTAAATTTAATTCCTGACAGTCTTTAAAGATACAAAGATAATATTTCTAAGGCGAGATGAAAACCATTCGCGGACTGGATCCGTTCCTCGGATTTAGGAATTTTTAATTTAAAATAAAAACTTATGGTTTATATTTTCTGATGATTTTTTATTCTTATTTACTACCCTTTGTAAGTAAATCGTTCTAAATACTTAAAACAAATTTTATTCAAATTTATAATATTACTAAAAGGGCCAAAGAAAATAAGTAAAGAAATTTATTAGTCCTGTGAAATTACTTATTCGGAATTTCATAATTAGATTAACTAAAACTTTTACGAAAAGAAAACGGAACAGTTGTTAATATGCACAAGTCCATCCTAATCTCAACTAACTTTTGCCATCAAATTAATAATTCGCATTTATATTCAACATAAGGACGAACAAAGTGTACTACAAAATGAGATGGCACGTTACCTTTCATTTTCAAAGTTTCCGTTTATATTTGAGCAATTTATAGACACATCTGATAATGTTAATCAGCAACGCTTTATTACTGAATGAACACATTACAGTCAAGGAAAGCTTTGTTAGTGGAGCAATTGAGTCGTGTTTGGTTGATAAGACATAATAAACTGTCGAGATAATACACATTATTCGATAACCTGTCAGCGATATTAATGCTTACTGCACGTATATACGTTGCAAGATTTTAAATATTTAATTACATATTATTGTTTACAAACTTACATTTTTAATTTTTGTCTATTATTTTGTCTGACCTGTATATTGATGGAAGTGACATATAAATTCAACAGGATTATGACTACTGTCGAGATGACAATGTTTGGGATCGCATTGATCTCTTTTATAGATACAGGTTTAGTTCTCAGGTCCCGTCATATTGTCACGTTTATTTTTGGCAGGAGAGTGTTGCTCTCCACGTGACGTTGGAAAGAGAGAGGGATGTTTTAATTATATGGGTTATCGTAGTGACCCCGCTCTCCTTCCTAGGTTCTAGGATCGTTTATGACTTCTAGAACTATGCACTCTAATGTAACACTTGCTTCTAATTATCTACCACCCATTATGAGTTGTTATTTTGATTGTTGTGACAGAATATTTAACTTCTAATCTCCTTGCTCCCTAATGGGCTTTAAAACAAAACACTAGACGTTACCATTACTAACATTGAGCGTCCCTTTCTGACTAAATCTTAGCTTATTTAATCTGAATAAATAATAGTCACACTCAACCCTTACAGTTGTAGTCGGCTCTATATTTTGGGATAATAAAATGAAATGACCTTTAATCTTAACTAAGAATGTATTCATACAGTTTATAGAAATGCACATATAAACTCACATAAAATATTCGTTCATTCACGTAAATTACACCACGTATAACAATAAGACAACATGTTAGTTATAATCAAATCTTACCTAATAATAATTTACTCAAAATGGTGAACATGCATTATCAGCATATTTTCCAAGTAATAAATAATAAAGTTACTTACAGTTTTCTTGTAGCTTCTACACAAATATATTTTATAATTATGCACAGTGATCTTTAATAATTCTATTTCGATTGGTTTTACTTTATGCTAATAATTAAACTTATGACTTCCAATTAACTTTTACTCTTGTTGCCGTAACATAATAAATTTATTTATTCTCGATTATTGTTTCTATTAAGCGTGACGCTTTACTTTAATCATAATTTATTTAATAATTAATTATACTTTTACTTTTAGTCCGAATTAAATTATGGATTTTACATTCAAAAATCATTCCGACTATACACGCGAATACACGAATCTCTATTACTCTCTTTTTACCCACTCACTGATTGATTTACTGACTGATTGCTCCTAAAAGGCTTATAGTGTCTATTACTTTTTCGTTTCTAATCTAGCTTCCCAATTTTCAATAATCTACTATGTTCTACTGCGTTTTATGCCGTCTACGGAAAGCCCACTCTACTAATTACGTATAGCCTGAATGTATTTACTGTCAGCCATTATGAATTCGAACCACCTATTATTGACACATTTACACATGCTCATACATCTTCTCTAGCCTCATTATCGTTATTCATTGATTGTTTGCTAACCTGCTTAATTCTGCTGATACCGCTACAATTTGTTACTCAACGAAAACTACTCATCACCTTGTTTATACTTTACGTTCTTACTGCTATTGTGCCAGTATAACAATTTGCTAGTCACAATAACATTCAAGTCACTTAATTATTTAGATTAAGCAGGTCGTCTTCGAAAAATGTGTAACAAATATGAGAAACTAACAAATCAGAAAAAATGTCGATGAACCGCATGTGCATGGCCATTTCTGCTATAAGGTATTAAGCTTTATCAACACCCTTATTTTTCAGAACGTCATTGTATGTATGTAACTGAATACACAATAAATCTGTATCTGAACCTATTACATCGAATAAGTATTATTTTATTAAATCTTCTATGTATGTTTAAACCCATCCATATGATCATTTATAATGTGCAAATATGCGGCTCTCGTATATGGACAAAGAGAAACCAGTGGTGTTTTCAGTTGTACACTTAGCTGCTCTGAATACACGCTAATACGATAAAAAAACTGATTTCTCAACAATAAGTAGGGTAGTACTCATTTGTTGGAATAACCTTGTAGAAATAGATCATCAAAATCGGATGTAGTTTCGGAGTTAATTCAGGATTAACGCAAAACACCTTGCATATGCTGACCAACAGACATTAAATATATATATATAAGATTTAATAAATCATATTTATTCGATGTAATAGGTTCAGATACAGAGTTACAGAGTATTCAGTTACACACATGCAATAACGTTCGGAAAAATAAGGGTGTTGATAAAGCTTAATACCATACAACAGAAATAGCCATCCACCCACGGTTCATCGACATTTTTTTCTGATTTGTCTCTCATATTTGTTACACATTTTTCGAAGACGATCTACTTAATCTAAATAATTAATTAAACAATTAATGTAGTCGTGTCATTAAAAGACGATACCCATCCATATGATCATTTATTCTAACTTAACCCATATTTGAGTAACTTGTACTAACGCTTACAGCGTGTTCATTGTTTCAACAATAATTGCTCTACTGAAGCTTTCTACATTACCTACCATTTCTCATTTCGACACTACTATCCAAATTAATATGAACGCAAGCATCTTAAGTTATATTTGATGACTCTTTGTTCTCTATTTTATAAAAGTATATACAATATGATTTATTTTATATGATGACAAATTCTATCATTACATTTCATCGTATCTACATACTTTCTAAGTATCTAATATTCAGACTCTCTCACATTAAACTAAACAGTAACGAGTGCATCTTGCCTGGTCACAATATCTTTTTATACAATATAGTAAGTTGTTGTACTTTAGGTCGTTAATGGTAAATAATAATTTCGCAGTAAAAAGTAAAATAGGTAATTACCATTTCCTGTGAAGTCCGAAAGAAATATGGAAGAGCTGGAAATTATGAGCTGGATGGAAGAGCTGGACGGAAGAGCTGGAATTTATACACAGCGACGTTTGTGTACCAATGATGATGCTACTATTAGGAAAAATAAATTACTTTACTACATTCATTGTTGATGCCACAAGATGGTGTGATATAATATTTGAACATTCATAAATGAAACTTTTAAAAACTCTATTGGGAAATCAAACTGAAAAAAACTCAAATAATGGAAAGGAATACGTTAAAAAAGAACCGAATACTCTTTACTCTTGGATATCGCTCGATGTCAACTAATTCAATCGGGATTAGGTAACCATTTTTTGGCGGATGCTGTGACCACAGTAAATCGTATTCGAAATAGATGTCCAACATCTAGTTTAGAAGGGAAAACGCCGTACGAAAAACGATTAGGAAAAGCAGCTAAAGTCAATTATTTCAAAGAATTTGGATGCAAAGTAACAAACCCGGAAAAAGCAAATTTGAACGAAAACGTGAAAAAGGAAAACTTTTAGGATATTCAATGGAATATGAAGAATGTTGTGTTTCTATAAAAAATAAACAATACGCAGAAATAGTACAAAATATTAGATGTATTGAAAATTATGACAAATGTGAAATGTATTTGGAAGATTTTGCATTAGAAATTCTTATAGAAACTTTGGATAAAAGCAATAAATCAAATATGCCACAGAACTTAGAGATTGATCTTAATGTCGGCCAATATAAAATAACAATGGCGAGGGGAAAGAGATGATTTAAGTTGAACCTCAACAAGCGTAATATCTGACACGCCGGCGAGGGCGGCGTGTCCGATATTCCATCCAACTGGCGGCAGGCCTAGAAAACTATGTGATACGGTGCCTGCTACTAGCACAGAAACCAATAATTACTCATTGGAGAAAGAAATATTTGTATGCAAATCCGAGTGAAACGAGTAACTTCTGGACCAGATTCAAAAGAATGTTATAATGGAATGATGCTTGAAATTTCTTCTATATTAAAGAACGATACTTGATAACTTGTTCATCACACACAAAGCAAGGAAGCTATTGGAAGTCGAATTGTGTTACGTAATAAAATGAATACTGATGACACTAGACAGAAGAAAATCAAGATTAGTGGAACACACAGTATACAGTTTGAACACACATTTAGTCTTGTATCTCGCTTAAGTAGTGTACAATTGTTAACTGCATTAGCCGCAAGGATTGTAACGCAAATCAACCTAGTTGATATTACTACAGCATTCTAAAATGGGATCCTAAACGAACAAATATATATGAACCCTCCTAAAAACATAGTATAAATTGTCAAAAATCTGGTAATGTGTCAGAGAGCTCTTGACAAAGTATGTAAATTACAGAAGTCACTATAGAGTTTAAAACTTCGAGAAGAAATTGGTTAGTTCGATTGAATAATGTTTTAGAAGAAATGGGAGCAACAAAAGCTGATCCATGCCTTTACTATTTAAAGCGGTGGGAATATCTAACACTAATTTTGGTTTTTGTGGACGATATTTTAATCGCATCAAAAAATAAAAATATGGTACCATGGATTATTAACCAGTTATCTAAACATTTTGGAATTAAAAATCTTGGCCAAGCAAATTGTTATTTAGGCATTCAGTTTGATTTTTAGAATTCGATAATGGAATTCGCCTAATCATAGATCGTTTATAAATGAAATCTTGTAGATGATAAAAGCTAAGCCAGTGAGCACCCCATTTGACAGATAAGAAGAAGATAGAACGTACGGAAAAGGGAATTGTATTGCCTTATCTTGGAGAAATAAATTTCAGAAATGAAACTAGTGTTCCAATCTCCAATTAATCGTTTTTTCAAAATACTGAATAGTTGCTATCCGTATTTCGAATGCTTACGTTCATTGATCAAGCAAACGTTACTGAAAATTGTTTTACATGTTAATACTATATTTATATAGAAACAAAAACTGCGTCAAACAACAACTTGAAATTGAAATACATATATAGAATATATATATATATATATATATATATTATGCATTATCTTTGTACTAAATTATGTATATATATATATATATATATATATATATATATTTTTGTTACCTATTAAGTAATTAAATTATTCTTTCTTGGCGCCACCTTCCTCAACAATCCTGTTTCAATCAAACCATCTTCTTTAAGGTAGTACGTTAACATATCAATCCTAATTCTGAACATTTTTAAATATCTTTAGCTGATTTATAAAATTGATTACGATAAAATGTTTAAAGTTCCTAATACTGGAACCATTTTTTTAAATTTTAACTCCCAATTTCATTTTTATAAATGAAAGTTCACTACCACAAAATTAGTGCTATCATTCTGCAAATTTAAAAACGGAAAGAAAGAAAAATTATATCAAAATCAAAAGTAAATGACTCCGTATATTCGTCATAACATGAGGATGGTTTACAGATATAGAAATTCGGGAAAAACGGGAATGTGGGAACACTGGAATACGGGAACGCATACTCAGACCATATTCAGACCACAATCATATCATATATTCGTTCTAATACGGGAATGGTTTTTAAACACGGGAATGCGGGAACACGGGAAAACAGGAATACTAGAATACGGGAACACGGGAATACGGCAACACGGGAATACGGGACCACGGGAATATGGGACAACGGAATACTGAAACATACGTAAACCATATTCTGAACATATATTCGTAATATCACGTTAAAGGTTTTTCAACACGGGAACTGGGGAAGACGGGAATAAGGAACACCTTTACACGGAAACACGGGAATCCGGGAACACGGGATATGTAAACATTTAATGTCCATCGGCGCGTCAACATGTTTCAGACACACCATTAGACCTAGGGCGACCATTTTCAGACCATATATTCGCCATGGGTATTAGACACACCAAAATGGGTATTAGACATAGCAATGCGGGAACACAGGAACATGGGAATACGGAAATACGGGAATACGAATACATGGGAATATTGTAACACATACACAGACCATCTATTCATCTTAACACGGTAATGATTCTTAAACAGGAATGCTGTAAATCAGGAATACGGGAATACAGGCACACCTGAATAGTGGAACGCATATTCAGACTATATTTGAATACGGAAAAGCGAGAGTATGGGAGCACGGGAATTTTTTCACGAAATGAAGTTCGCGGTCTTAGCTAACTTATATATATATATATATATATATATATATAACATTCAGCCTACCTATGTTTGTGTGTTGCAAAACACACACAATATATATATATATATATATATATATATATATATATATGAGGAAGTTACTTATGTATGTA
>WYDF02272944.1:0-16484 GCA_009867245.2 Adranes taylori | reverse complement strand
TCAACAATCAGTTAATTCCTATCTATTAAAAAAATGTGAATCAAGTATCAAAAAATTCATAAAGGCGCCTCTTAAAACATTCTGTTGTCCTAATACTTCAGATCGTTAAATAATTAAATTGTTCCATTTTTCTTTGAAAAAATGAAATTTTAGTCATTTATCCAAAAATTATTCAAAGGCACCTCTTAAAACATTCTGTTATCCTGATACTTTAAATATTTCAACAATTAATTAATTCTTTTTTATCAAAAAAAGTGAATCAAGTATCAAAAAATTCATAATGGCGTTTCTTAAAACATTCTGTTGTCCTAATACTTCAGATAGTTAAATAATCAAATTGTTCAATTGTACTTTAAAAAAAAAAAGAACTGTGAATTATTATTCTGTGAATTAATCTGTGAAACAGAAACATAATGAGACGCTAATGTGGGTCTGTAGAGTTGCCTTCAACTCTTTGAATGTCGCTTGTGCCATTTATAGGTATAAAGTGTCCCTACTGTCTCATTCCCCAGCTTTAAGCGAATGAAAAAAGATAACAAATTAAGTTGTCTGAAACTCCCAAAAAAAAAAACTGTTGAGGTATACGTTAGATAAGACTATGATGAATTTGAACTGGCCTTATAAATTCTAATTTTGATTTCAACATACGCTTCACATTTATATTGTGGCCATTACAAAGTTGAATTTTAAAATTTATTCCCTGTAATTCAAGGTATAATCAGATAATACGTGGCATTTTTAAATTTCGCTTGTTGTTGAAATCCAACTGTTAAATTTTTGTTGTTATCTTATTGGTAGATATTTCCCCAAACGTATGTTGACAACTGAGGTCATATTGGTAATTGAGTTTATTGTTAGCTGTCAATAAGGTTACTTGTGATTTGGTGTCACAGCGCGTTTTCACTTGTGAAAAGAATTTGCATTAAATTTTGTGCAACACAGTGATGTACATGTTTAATATTGCTTTTCGTAATTCTTCTATGAACTAACAATTATAAGTGGTAAAAGCGTCTTCAAGAGGGCCGTGAAGATGTTGAAGATGACGCGCGTCCTGGGCATCCTAACATATCAATAACTGGAAATAACATCGAGAAGATGGAGAAAATAGTTATGAACAACTGAAGATGTTGGCATTTCATTTGGCTTAAGTCAGGCTATTATTACAGATGATTTGAGTATGAGACAAGTGGCAGCAAGATTTGTTTCCAACTAGTTGAATTTCGATGAAAAGCAGTGTAGAGTTTAATCGGGTTAATTGAGCGACGGATTGCAAACACCATATATTATTTTGCTGTTCGATAGGTTTAGATATTTCGCCATTGGTATAAAATATTAAACGGTAACGGTTTACATAAAACCACGAAATTGCTTTAATGAAGCATTTAATTTCATTACATAATAACAAAACAACTACATTTATAACAAATACGCATATGACAAATAATTATTGATTTAATTTGAATGTTGGAAACTTGATTACCTTGAACACTGAAGATTCTTGACGGTTAACCTTGACGAACTATGGTTAACTAAGTCGAATCCTTTGGCAAACAAGGATTCCGAAATTAATGTTTACACGAAGATAGCGTGCATTTATAAATGCATCGGCGAGCTTGTGTTAGATCGTTATCCTAAAACACGAGAAAACGAAGAGTTCTAACCGAATCGATGGTTGAACCGAAGATGCTGTTTGCAAGATGCTGTAGGCAAGTACTTAATTATTCTAAAGGGTGAGTGTATGTTTAACATTCTTTTAATTAGTATGTATAAATAACTAGTGTCAAGCGACAATATTCTTGTACACAAACGCTGAGGTGGTTTTCCAAACTTTGCACACTATTTCAATAAGAGATAAGTGCATACTAGTGGCGTACCAAAAAGTAGTTTTCAGTTGTCGCACAAAATTTACGATAATTTCGTTCAGCAATGTCGAATTGACGTTATTCAATAGCTGCTTAATGAAATCAGCGAATTCCTCCAAAAAATCATTATCATTCCTCTAACAAATCAATTCAGAATTCCTTAAACAAATCATAACTGATGACGAAATATGGGTATATGGATATGATGATGTCGAAACTTAGGCCCAATCATCCCAATTAAAGCTTTCTGAAGAACCAAAAGCGAAAAAGTTCGATAAGTTTACTTGAATGTGAAGGTTCCACTGAGTTTTCTTCGATATGAATGGCACAGTATACTATGAATTCTTTCCACCAGATTGCGCGGTCAACAAAGAGTACTACGTGAATCGATCCGAAAGAAATGTACGAATTTGTGACGAGACAACTCCTGGCGATTTCACCACGATAATGCAACTAAGCACATTCGTTGGTTATACGTGAATTTTTGGCATAAAGCAACACCGTTATGATTCCGCGTCCTCCAATTTTACCCGGCATGGCATTCTGCGAGTGTTTCTATTCCCGAAGATAAAAAGACCATGAAAGGGCGATGTTTTGCAATATTCACGAGATCAAGAGAGAATTGCTTTAGCAATTAAATGCTATATCGAAAATTGAATTTTACACTTGTTTCGAAGAGCTGAAAAAACGCTGGAAATAGTGTGTTATGTCCAATGGAGATTACTTTGAAGGGAACAATGTTAACATTGATGAATAAATAAAGATTATTCGAGTAAAATGTTACTTTTGCGTATTATTTGATCGTACCTTATATGTCTTTCCCTTCTTAGGAGTAAAGATTAAAAGTTACATAATAAAATATTTTAAAGTGGAGCTCTATTACTTTTGTATAATCTTAACACAAATTAGAAGCTTATGATCTTCTGTAAATAATCATTACATAAGTGTAGTGTTGTGGGGTTAAGAACAAGTTATGCTTTTACGATAAATGTTTTATTTGTTTCAGAGTGTTATGGTTCAATCTGCGTATTTTATTTTAGAAACGATATCTTTGCATAAAGATATTTCTACTTTTAGTCCAAGGAAACAAGCAAGCGCCACTCTTTACGTTGTTTTAAAATTACTCAATGGAGATTCAAATATGTATGACACGTTGAAGAAACTCGATTGGTTTGTAGAGAAAAAAATCTTAGATACATTAATATTACTTATTATGGAAGAATTAACACGCTTGAAAACTAAGCGTTCACGCGCTGAATATATTTTAAATAAATATTCTAGCACTCAGCGCTTTCGAGTAGCAGAATACATTTTGGATAGAATTCTTTGATGCAGTGCTGCTGACATAAAATTATTTTGTGACATTTGTAATTTTTTAATGACTTAACAATTGATTTTTTAAATTAGATTTCTAAATGTTTCTTGTGCTCTAACGTTTTAATTTATGTATTATGTTTTATGTATTAAAAGTGAAAGTTGATTTATAGCTTTCAAGGAACAAAAATATTATTCACTGAAAAGCAATGCTTCACCAAAGTAATGGATAACAATTTGTCGCCCTCATTATCCGGATTTTGATATATAAACAATCTTGTTTTGGGAGAAAACTTAATGAAACATAACATGTTACGACTGTTTAGCAATTGTTATTAGATTTTTTCGGATTTAATAACTCTAAAATAAAATAAAACCAAATACTTTCTAAATTCTTGAAAATAAACTGAAAACAAATTTTACTAATCCATTTCGAGTAGGAAAATACATTTTGGATAGTCATTGATGCTAGTACTGCTGACAGAATTAATTTGTGACATTTGCAATTACTTAATGACTATGTAATGCTCATTTAATGTAATGTGTTGTTCAGTTGCTCTCTATTATAATGTAATTTGCTCTAAATCTAATGTTTCATTTGCTAAAACCCACGTAACATTTTGTATTCGATTATTTTCATGATCTTAATGGAGTCAATCAAAATAAAACAAAATCAAGTTAGTAAAAAAATCTGCAAACCAAATTAAGAGTTCATTTTCTGTAATTTTTGGAGTTGATTAGTATTTTTTGTTATATCTACTTTTTGATCTTAATGGTTTTAATTAAAATCAAATTTTTAACAAGTTTCAAAAGGTATAAAAAAAATTAAAACACTTGATATTAACAATAAAATAAAATTCAATTGAAAGGCTTCAAAAATAACAAAAACAAATTCTCAAAATAATTTTTTTTAAGTATAATTAAAATATATTCTAACTCTTTAAGTCAAAGTATAAAAGTAAATAATATATTTAATGTCCAAACACATGTTAACAAAAATTTTAATTTTGAAAATCTATTGAAAGCATATATTATAAATCCATGGACCAATTTGAAGAGTTGGAATAGTTCATTTTATTTTTAAGGATTTAGATTTGTGCTTGATTTTTTTATATTTACCCTTATACTTTTACACTTTTTATACTTTACTTTTTTATGTTTGAATTTTTAACATTATTTAATTGAAGCTATTAAGTTTAGAAAGAAAGTGGAAATAATTTTCAAAAAATTGATGTCTGATTAAGTTTTCTTCTCACAACCGAGCCCGTCAAAATTTTTTCATATTGGAACATTGTTTTTTATTTATTAAAAAATACTTATTTGAAACTTTGTATAAAATTCGTGGAGGCCTTTGGGACATGTGATTTTCTATTTTCTTAGAAACATCCAATATTGCACTTATTTAACTTGAGTTCATAGTTAAGGAACTTAAATTGATGTACCATGTATTACGACTTTAACATTTACTCTATGAATTTCAAAAACAGTAATTTTTAAAGCGATGCAACTATGCCAGTTTCCGTCTTTCGTCAAGCAGTAACTGCTCTAGATCCATTAGTAAACAGTTACTTGTACCATCTCTTGGACATCTACTAGTCCAAGAGATGGACATCTCTTGGACTAGTAGATGTCCGCCATAGACCTCAGACAGGTGTAACGCTTAACTGCAATTTCGCCTTTGGACTTTCTTAATTTTGAAGTTTAAGCAGATTAATAAATTACATGCGCAGCAAGTGTTTTGAGATGAAATTTTCTTTGGAAAGTTTCTGTCATAAGTAGTGAGTCATGTTTCTTTTAGGATTGATTCTGGCAATTGTTTCACTAGTTCCATGCGGATAAGACCAAATCTCACTATAGCAGTTTTGTACGTTTGAAATTAGCTTGACCCAGTTTCTTCATTTGAATCAACGTAGTAAGTTTCCTTCGTAAGTTCGTGTAGGTACTGTCTACGCTCGATACTTGCTTCCTCTCATTTTAGTTGCCACTGTAAGAGTGTGTCATTCTAAAGCTCTTCGTTCTTTGTGACATTCATTCCACTTTTACTCACTTAATAATTTGCTTTTTGTACATCGTTCTATCGTGCAGCCTTCTAATGTGCAGCACTGCATTCGAATCAGTTCAGTACTTCAATGTCATCGCCAAAAGGTCTAGGTGTTCTGTGTTTTCCAATAGATTGTCTAAATTTTCGTTTCATCACTTTTCCCACAAATCGGCGTCGAATGGTAGCGGAATCAAGGCTACTGCGTAACAAAATAGTGAAGCTGTTTTCTCCGTTCCGCGTTAGATCTTTCTGCCTTTATATACTCACTGTTTATTTTTCCACCACAATTGCTCTCTTTGAGAATATGTTAATCTGTTGCAAACTTAATATTCTTGTCTAGTATCGGACTTAAATAATTTAAGACCATTGAAAATAGTGCTGAAGGGGTATGCTGCCCAATCAAATGCAGCGTTCATGTGAACAATTTCAGTCTATGGAACAAATCTTATTAAAACGATTTCAATCAAAAAAATGGCTAAAATAAATGTTTATGGGCACAAAATTATACTTGCGTTATTTTTTAATAAGTGTTGTAAAAGAAAGTTCAAGTTAATTTCGTATTTATTCTTCACTAAATGTTTCCATTCTTTTCAAAACTATTGTTTAAGTAAAGTGCTCTGGCCCAGATGTCTTAGTCCCAAACATTCCTATTGACCGTAACTATTGTTTTGCTTAAGTATTATAAATTTTAAAAATGACTATTTAATAACTAGACCAATTTAAATTATTTACAGACGCAAATTTCAATGTGTGTATGTTAATGTTAGTTGTAAATATATTCTAAAGTGATTAATTTTATATATTTTAAAAATAAAATTATATTTTATAAGGTTGCTCCTATAATATTTATTGTAAATTATTTCGTACTTACGTAACTAAATTATGCACAAGGCGTACGCAGACATTTTGAAATATAGGGGGAATATAAAGTGAAAAGCAAAAAACAAATAGGGTATTGCCGTTTCTAAATTTTCAGATTGCTACCACAAGAATTGAAGCCAAAACAAACTATTGTTTTTTTTTATTTATTTTCCACCTTTTTCTAATGCCTTGGGTACTTTTGGAATGGGTCTTATATTGGAATGGATGGGTTGGAATTCATAATACCGTTCGCCATCGGCCGTAAAATGATGAATTCTTGTAATATAAATAAGGTTTAGTATTTTTACAACTTTTAATTTATTACTTTATATAAAATTATTATTTCTTGTTGTAGAATGTTTGTGTGTTGTATATTAAAATAAACTGCTTTTAATTGCTATTGTGTATATGTATATAATCCTTTTCCATTTCTGACATATAAATTGACAAGAAGCTAAAAATGGATGATGAAAAGTCGGTAGAAGGGTCACATAGAAATATAGGGTTAAATAATGTAGAGTCTGGGGTAAGAGAAAACGAAAGGTGTTTGATAATCTACAGAGTTTAAATTGAAATTGGGTAA
Organism: Adranes taylori; assembly: GCA_009867245.2. Lineage (NCBI taxonomy): Eukaryota > Metazoa > Arthropoda > Insecta > Coleoptera > Staphylinidae > Adranes > Adranes taylori. The sequence continues at coordinate 9,823 of WYDF02272944.1, read as the reverse complement.
TAAGATAAGAAATGGAGAAGTAGGCAAATGTATGAAATACTATGATACAAGAGGTTTGTTTAAACACACGGGTTGAAACGATGAACGTGAAAGTAAATGTAAAGTATTGCGAAAAGGCTAGAAAATTGCAAGAAACGATAAGAAATTAGATACACGAGAAGGAGCGAGTGGTGAAATTGTAACAGGTGTAAAAGAGGGAATTACAGAATAATGTGTGAAAATAGAGTGAAAGAGGGGATTGAAGTGAAGAGACTAAGAATAGGTAAAAGGTATAGTCTGCAAAGAATAAAAGTAGTGAGTCATGGGCGTCCATACGCATGGGCAAGGGAAAACTTGAGCCTTGCGGCTAGATCCAACCCACCCCTGAGAATTTAGACACTTTTAATTTAATTAAGTGCGGTTAACCTTAAATCACACTGTACATGAGCAATACGATCGCATTACTCTTGAAGAATATAATCTTTTCTTTATTGTATCTACAATATTCGAAGAGTTCCGCATTGAGAAGATTTTGATGGTCAATTGCGTTTATGACAGATCAAATGTACTATTTAATCTTATTGTCTGTATTAAATATAAGCGTAAAAACACGCGGTACGTCAATCAGTGGAAAAACGGGAGAGGTCCCTTTTGAACATTATTGAGTACATGACAGCTCCCTCGACAAGGTTAAAAATGTGCCGTTTTCAAAATTTGAAAAATAATGCAATTCTCTACAAGATTTATACCAAAACATCATTAAAAAAATATATAAATTTGTGAAAAAGTCGAAATAAAATTGATTACGAATTCAAATTGATCATGAAATTAAATTTTCTATAAACCCATCGCAAATGTCGATTTTTCGGCGTGATTCATAATTACTTGAAGAAAAATGCTAAAATACTATAAATTTTGTCAAATTTATAAATAATTCGAAAATAAATTTAAAATTGTGACAGAAAAATGCATAAAAACTAAAAGTAACGGATATTTTATTTTAATCATCCATACGAATTTTGGGCGTATGTTCCTAGAGGATATCAGGTAGAATAAAAAAAAGAACGAGGATGTCTTTTTAACTTTGTATCTAGCTTTAACAAAAAGAAAGTTTAAATTTCAGAATTTATTGTTTTTCAAAGTACCTGTCACCATTGTCGATGAACTTTTACATTTGCTCAAACCAATTGTTAAAGCACTTATTCCACTCTTCAATGGGTATGCTCGAAATGGTCATTTGGAAAGCATCGATGGCATCTTCAGGTGATTGAAATCGTTGATCACGCAGTGCATTCTTGATGGCGGGAAAGGTAAAAAAAATCGTTGGAACTAAGTCAGGGCTGTACGGAGGATGATCAAGCAATTCGATGTTTAGTTGCTCCAGAAACTGAAATGTTTGTTGAACAGTGTGAGCACTCACATTGTCATGCTGAAGGATGATCCGACGCTGTGGGTTGTTTTTTTGCAGCTCAGAAATTATTTCTGACAGACAAACGGTTGTGTACGTATCGCCAGTTACCGTCCATCGAGTTTGTAAAGGCATTGTAGCCACATGTCCGGATTTTGATACAAAAGTTGTGACCATCTTCCCGACACTTTGTGGCAAATGATGACTTTGGTTGGGTTCTCCTCATCTTGAAACACCCAAACAGTAGACTGACGTCTATTCTCGGGTTAAATCTAAGACTCGTCATCACTGACGATACTGTACACATTTTTGGAGCGGCCTCTGTTGAAACGATCCAGAGTTCTTCGGCACCAACTGGCCCCAGGAACTCTCGATCTCCCGGTGAGTTACAGGACGATCTTCATTAATCATCTCGCGTACTGAAACGTATACAAATACAATAAGTACGGAAGAAGGAGCAACATACAATAAGGTAAATTTAGGTAGGTTTTATACGAATAAATCAAATAGGAGACAACACTCATTCTAAGACAGTAACCCAACCAAGCTAATAAAAGAAAAAAATAAAGTAGGTGAGATTCCTAGGTGACCGCTGATTTTGGTGGACCTGGCCTAGGATCACCGCTCAGACTTTTGCGTCCACGTTTGAATCCAGAGTACCAGCGAGAATTTGTCGATTGATGCGGTGAGAATTTGTCGAAATTCTTTGAAAATTGTAAAACAAATTATCGCTCGGAAATACTGTCGATTCAATTTCATGTTTCTGAACAACTTTAAAAATCCACTATGATTAAACTACTTTTATTTTGACGAAATTTTCAACACGTGTCAGTATAATGTTGAGGTTAATTCCGGAACTATGTGTTTTGTTACTTGCTCCCTCTATGTGGCTATATGCAAAATTAAAATGACATTCCCAATTACAGAGATTCCTATTACAGAGATACGTAAGTTTGCGCAAGTTCCTAGACGGAAAGGGTTTAAAAGACTAACATGTAATAAATAATATTAAATTCGTAGACTATTAATTTTTTCTAGTTTGTATTAAATAATTGTCAGCAAAATTTACAACAATTAAAATTTCTTTAAAAAATTCAATTTAAAAATAAAGAAAAAAATCTGAACTATATAGAAACAGACCAATGAATTTCTTTGGTCATTGGTCTGTTTCTCTTCAATGGTCTGTTTCTATGTTTATGTAATTTATATTTATATATTTATATCTTGATAATTTATTTTTGGGAATACTGTCGAAGTTTTTGTATTAAATTACGTATTATATCAATAATACATTTGTTTCGTATTCTTAATTTAATTAAAGGTAATATTTTGTATTTTAAATAATCATTTTAAAATTCAAGTAATTCTTAAATTTATGAGAGAAACTAAAATTATCTAGAAGATACCTGCACATTAATTGCTTGATGAAACGACGATTTGTTCAGATGCAAGTTATACGTTGTCCCTGTATAAATCAAAAAGATTTTCATTCATCAACGATTATCTGTACAACGCAGAACAATTATTAATATTTTCCCAATCGCTCCTTCCTTTATACATCTCGTTCTGTTAGAAAATGGTATGAAATCATCATTGCTCATCATTGAAATCATCATTGCTCTCGTTCATACATAATTTCTACTGCAACAAGCTAGACGAATAGTGAACAATGAACAATGCGACTGATTGCATATTTTTGGATGCTGTTCTTCTCGTCGGGCCAATGTGTTGCGTAGTACATTATGTATGTGAAAATGGAGCTATATTGAATGATGCTGTGTACGTGTGCCTGCGTTGTGTTTAATTAAATTCATTAAATGTAGAAAACTATGCTAGTGCGTTAGAAGTAGAAGCCTTTTATTATTAAATATGAAAACAACTGTGCTCCTACTCCAAAATGTTTATCCAAACCAAGAATAAAGTGAATGTGTGATGCGTTTCGACACTACTACTGTGCCATCATCAGATAAAAGAACTATTACAGAGGAATAAGTATTTAAATATTACAACTGTAAACAAAAAATTAAGTATTTAAATATTGCAATTGTAAACAATTTTTCACAAAATGAACTCTCATAAAAATTAACAAATCACAATCCAACTATACGCACCTTTGAACTTTAAAAGATGTACTTTCTAAAATGCTTTTTTTGAAAAACCCATGCCTGCACCAAAATCGAACGATTTAAACTATAAAAATTAAAGATATTTTCACATTTAATTTCCAGTTCCAGGCTGAAGAGGATGATAAATCCTAAAGCCTCCTTTAAACAAACTCACTAATCTCCCAATAATATACAATCCCAACAGGGAGTGGAGTTTAGTGGGTAAAAATCCCACAGTTGTTGGATGCACCGAGCATCCTTCGCCTTTTGAAGGTTTCTCCACTTCCACTTCCCACTTCCTAATTAATAAAAAAATATCCTGCAGGTAAATAAAATATTACAAGGGGGTGGCCCGTGGTGGCAAGTATTTATGGTATTTGCAAATATTATCATATTTCACTTGTAATTGCGCGTGGTAACAGTGAGTTCCGTAATAAACATAGAAATTTATCTAATGAGAAGTAAAAAGTGTTATTAATAATAAATAATTATAAATCTATAATATGAAATCATTGTTAGAATTATTCCGATATTGATACTATATTCAGAAACAATGACAAAATTTTGATATGTTTAGAACTATCTTTGTTTCTTAGATGACTTGATAAAAATACAATGTGCGTAAACATTCACCCCACCCCGCCTTGGAAGACTGGGTCTTTCAACAATACTATAATGTACAATATATAATGTAAACAATATGTAATGTTACATACAATATGTAATGTGATAATATTATAATATAAATTGCAAAATGAAATACAAATGAAAATATTAAATCAATTAACAAAGAAAATTTGTTTGTAAAGTTCATTGCTATGACATAAAAAATATTATGTATTATACCTTGATTATACCAGTGCTGGTTTTTAAAGGTACTACTCTGCTAAAACCATCAGTTTCTTTATGTAGTTCAACGCTAACGGCGCTAAATGATTGTCCTTGATGATGACGAGATCACCTTCAATTGGTTGAGGAGGATCGAGAAGAACTTTTGGATTTCTGGCACCCTCTGGTCGTTTTTGAAGTTCAGATATATATTCGTTTCTCCAACGGTTCCAAAAATTTGTTCTGAGTTTTTGTAACTATTCTAAACGATTTAAGCGATTATCGTTTATCTGTGAGAAATCCAATTCCATGTTGCTAGTTATAATGCGTCCGATTAAAAAATGGGCAGATGTAAGAGGCGTCAAGTCATTAGGATTCGGTGATAGAGGTGAAATTGATCTTGAGTTTAAAATTGCTTCTATTTGTGTAAGTAATGTAGAAAACTCTTCGTAAGTTAAATAAGCTTGGCTCAATATACGCATTAAATGGCGTTCGACTTGTTTTATGTTTGCTTCTCACAGACCGCCAAAACTCGGAGAATGCGGAGGAATAAATTTCCAAATGACACCTTCTAATGCAATAGAGTGTCAACAAATAAAGAGCCATTTTGTATTACAAAGTTATAAAGTTTATTAACTTGATTTTTCGCAACCACAAATGTAGTATCATCATCGGAATGCGTCTCCAAGTATTTTCCACGTCGGCTCATAAATCGCCTGAGTGCAGCCAGAAAACTATCAGTTGTGAGATCGGTTACAAGTTCAATATGTAATGCCTTTGTTGCAAAACAGATAAAAAGAGCAATCCAACATTTAGACAATTTGATGAAGCGACCCTTTCGGTCCTTGATGGAATAGACTACGGCCCAGTCTAATCTATGCTCTCTTGATTAGACTGGACCGTTTCAGGGAAAGTTTCAGATACACGTTCCTTTGGCAAATTGCCCATAAGTGGTTGAACAGGCCTTGCTGACAATTTATAACAAGTAAAACAATTTCAAATATTGAAACGAGCCCCGTTTCTTCCATAAAGAGGCAAAAATAAATGCCGAAGAGAAAAAAGCGCTTTCTGTCAACCAGAATGCTTAAGTTTAATGTGTTCGTGTGCAAATAAAAGTTTTGTGAAGTTATGTTTGATAGAAGGCAGCAATATGGGATATTTATTGCTGTAAGTCAGTTCGGTATTTTTAAGTCTACCGCCAACTCGGAGTATGCCATTATTATCTAAGAATGGGCTTAACGCAAGAATTCGACTGTCCTTTATTACACTTTTATTTAATAATTCATTGATTTCGCGTTTGAAAGCAAAAGCTTGAACATCCTTTATGATAACAGAGAGAGCAGTATTTAATTCTGCATCAGATAGTCAACCAGATTTTCGAGCTTCTATGCTTTTCCTTGTATTGAAAATGAAACGAAGTACTAAAGCCACACTTCGTTGAAGTTTAAGAAAATTGGACATATTTGCTTCTAGTAGTGGTATATAAAGTTGTACCAAAAATGTATTAGTTTTGGTTTCTGGTAATTCTGTAAATACATTGTAATCCTGGTCAGTCCAGAGAATTGTGTAGTGAAGAAAATCTGGGTCTTGCCACCACTTGGTATAATTGATCAATTCGTTGGGCCATATGCTCCGAGATATAATGTCAGCAGGATTTTGTACTGATCGAACATGTTGCCAGATTGACGGATGAAAAAGTATTATTATCTTTGCCACTCGATTGGCCACGAACGACTAAAGTAAATGAACTGGTCTGTTAATCCAGCTTAAAAATTATAGAATCGTTTCAAAGAGAAAAAGAATCAATGCATAAACGAAAGGCTGAACTGACCCGTTGGACAAGTTCAGATAACAACAAAGTAGCGTAAAGTTCCAAACGTGGTACAGTTCGAATTTTGAGTAGAGCTACCCTCGATTTTGAACTTATAAGTACCACGTTTAGACTCGCCACTTCGGTTGACACTTCGTAGATAAAGCATGCGCTACAAGCCTCTATTGACGCATCAGAAAAGCCATGAATTCCAATGAAGAGGATAATCGTATTCGACTCTCCGTGGAATCTGGATATTATTGAGGCAATGGAGATATTCTCTAAATCAGGATCATTCTTTGTGAATTGAAATAGGGACGGATTAATCCCACGATAATTTTGCTTACCAGAGTCGCTGTAGTATAATTTTAGCTCAAATTATATATGCTCCAAGTAGGCCCAAAGGATTGAATATTCAAGCAGTAGTTGAAAGAATGGACCGTTTAGACACTGTCTTTGGCAATCCTTCAGTTGTAACGTGATAAAACATATGATCAGTGCTAGACGACCATCCTATTCCTAAAGTTTTAGAATTGTCATGAGGTCAAATTTTGAGATCAGATGTAATTCTATCTGAAGCAATGCTATACAAGATGCTGTGTTCATTTGCCCTCCATTTCTGAGAATGATGCATCCCTGTTGCAATATTTCTTCAACGTTTTTGCATAAATGATCCAAATTGTTGGACCCAAATTATTGGAACCAGAAAGAAGATCATTCACTTAGAAATCATTTTCGATAACTTCTGAAAATTGGTGTTTATTTTCAAATGCAAGCTGCTGAATGCATCACGTTGCCAAAGATGGAGCACTTGTCATACCATATGTGACGGTATTTAGCTGATAAGTGTCGGGTTCACAATTGTCATCAAATGTCTACAAAATGCATTAAAGGGGACGCTGTTCCGGATGAATGAGAACCTGGCGATACATTTGTATAATATCCACAGATACGACATATTTATGTTGTCCGAATCGGACTAGTATTGAAAACAAGTAGCTTTGAATTGTCAGTTTTGCCAGTTGAAAGTCATTTACAGAAATGCCTGTAGTAGAGCAGCAGAAGAATAAAAAACTTAACTTTGTAATTAAGTTTTCGTTTTTGATGACCCCATAAAGTGGAAGATAAAATTTGGCTGTTTCAGAATTCGGCAGAAGTGTTATATGATTGGACGAAATATACTGATACATGAATTCAGTGTATTTATATTTAAAGTTCGGATCATGACTGAATCTACGCCGAAGAGAGTAAAACTATCTAAGTGCTTGTGGCTTAGAGCTGCCGAATTCTGAAGGTTTAGCCTTGAAAGGCATTGACACCACAAATCTACTACACGTTTGTCTGGTCGTATGGGCTACAAAATGTTTTTCACAGGATAACTCATCTTTAGAGAGACAGAGTGTTTAGGACCTGTCACTTCTTCAATTTTCCAAAATCTTGTGAGTATATGATCCACATAGAATATTTTAGAAAATCCCATATAGGTGCTAGACAAGCAATTTTCCTCAACGATAAAAACTAACGATTTTAGTCGTTGTGTCGACGTCTCTTTGGACCAGTCATGCTCTGTTTTAAGCTTTTCAGTACATGTGCTCTTCTGGTATTATCTCGATGCAACATCCAGAAATAGTCCGCCAGCGTTTTCTATGTATTTAAATCTGTCAGAACGTCTTATATTTGTGATTGTTTTCGATATATAACACATTTTGACAAATTGCAATTAGCAAGAAATTCTGACGTGATGGAAAGAAACTAATGCAATTTTTGGATTCAGCGCACAAACACATTGGAATCGATCATCAAAACTTGAAAAACATGATACAACCGAAAAAATGCAGGCCTGTGTAATCTGTATCTTTAATTGAGTTTATAAAATTTTCTGTATGTGTAAGACAAACAAATGTTGAATTTGTATCGTTTCTGATATGAATTCTTCCGAACAAAAATTGTCCAATAAATTGTTGTAATAATGAGGCAGTAAATAACAAGCAGTAATACTTAAAATATCTGTCAATATTGAACTATCTGGTTCACTTAACGGCTTCAGTACAATAGTTGATTTCCTTCGATATTTGAGTCGAAACTGATTTTTAATTCGGTTCGAATTCACCAAAAACTAATGTTAGATTCAACTTCCAAAAATAAAAGATTTGTTAACTTTAAATATTGATACTATGTTCAGAAACGATGACAAAATTCTGATATGTTTACAAGTATCTTTGTTTCTTAGATGACTTGATAAAAATATAATGTGCGTAAACAATCATGTTTCTAAACAAAATTTTATTTTGTGGGTGAATGTTTGAGATATACATACTAGAATCCTTCGAAACTAATACGTAAAGAATCGCAAAAACATTCAAAGAAACGACTGTACTGTAAACAATTAATTATCAATAAACTGACAGTCCTTTACGATCGGTTGGAAATATAGATACGACAACGCGAAACGTATATTAAATGAAACAAATAGGCAAACAGACTTTGCTCTCAAAATGTGAGCAAAGTCGTAGTTGTCCGTAGGGTTTCAGTCAATGTTGAAATATGCTTAGAACCCCCTTTGGACTCAGTTCCTCCCTCGTTAGAGAACCTACATCTCAAGCTACAGGCAACTGAGGAACTCGCTTCACTAGTGTCGCTTTTATTTTTTGGAACTATGTGTCTAGTTTCTTCAGGGGAGTTAACCCGGAAGAAACCTGTGAAATTTTGTCGGCGAGAGATATTGTGCCTCTGCCCTCAAACTCGACGGTATTTCACAGTTTAGGGGCTAGGGAAATGTGCTCCCTTTTGTTGTCAGCAGGCTATCGGAGGTATACGATCATCTTCCTCCCTTAAACGATTCGGATACGTGGGTACCTAAAATGGACCAACAGTTATCCGCTGATCTACATAACTGCCTTGCGTATTATAATTTATTTTTTCGTTTTGTAGCGTGCACCTCCAAAGAATCTCAACTTCAGCACCTTTAAAAAGACGACGTCATACACGAAATTCTTCTTTGGGCAGATGTCACATAATGACTCTCTAAACAATAGAGTAAGTCATAGTCGGGTCGTGTGACCGAAGTTAACTCAAAGTGCCCAGGGTTACGGCCTTTTGCATCTGACTTGCTAATTCTTCAGCTTTGGTCTCGCAAGTCGGTATGGTCCTAATATAGTTTATTAGGGAGGACATGGTACCTCCCATGACTCCAATGATGAGCACTACAAATTTGATGGAATGGTGTGGATATTGGATCTTTCCTGATATAAGGAGGATCATCTAGGTTGTTGATAACCCTGTTAGCCATTCCTATTACCATACGACCATGCATTGACTCAATACTCAGAAGACCTCGGCCACCTTCATTTCCCGGAAGGTAAACACGAGGCACGGAAGTCCTAGGATGGATGCTCCGATTAATATTCATCACTTTCCTTGTAGATCGGTCAAGGATTTTCAGCTTGTCTTGCCGCCATTTTATAATACCAAAACTATAAAATAGTATCGGAAAAGCAAGCATATTTGTGGCGACAACTTTGTTGGTTCCGCTTAATTCGGAGCGTCAAATTTGATTAATGGTGTTTTTGTACTTGTTGCTAAGAGTTTCTTTGACGTTGACTGCATCATGTATATTACTTTCACTCATACCAAGATACAGGTATCTCTCATCAACCTTAAGGTGTGAGAAGGTTGATCCGTCGGCAAGCTGAA
>WYDF02272933.1:0-17875 GCA_009867245.2 Adranes taylori | reverse complement strand
TATAGTGTTTTGGGAAGATCTGGGAGGATAGAACACACCTGACACGGTTCCCGTCCTCCAGATATCCTCTGTATCTAAACACTTCGTATCATGTTCTATCAACAATAAAAAATGAATGCCTTCGTGGAGTTACCTGGGATTATGACCACAGTAGTGTCCATGCTCCAGATAACTCCACATATTAAATGCTTAGGAGTATAGAAGCATTGATTTATGGTTGATTAATGAATAACGAATTAATATGCTTTCATTATAAAATATATTACAATTTTCAGACCATTAACACTTAGCCGAAAAATTTTGTGAAAGACTGATGTAGTTAATTTATTTTAAATTTATTATAATTAGGACAAGGTAATGCATCGCGGGTAAATGACAAAAAACGCAAAATCACTTCCATACCAGCTCCAAGACTGAAAAGACGTGCAATTACCACTTCAAATTCCGTCGATAATCAAAACACATCATGCGTAACTGATGAAGATTCTGCGGTATCAGTAACAACAGCATCAGATGAATCATCGCCATGGTTTGAATTCATTTCAGTTGATCCGCCACCTGAAAGTGAACCTCTGCCATTGGATTTGATGCATGCATTAACTCCTCCCATTTTGGCATCTCGCGAAACGTATTCAGATAATGAGATGCATGACGGCGATGATAATGATGATCCAGCTCCGCCCGTCTTAGTTAAAGCCGAAGGCGGTGTTTTAACTTCTAGAACAGCTGGAAATACAGAGGTCTTGACAATCGAAATATCAGATAGTCCGCCGTCATCGCCGAATAAAGATGTTAATGTAAATGACCAAGATGTTGCAGGATCAATATCAATCACAGGTAAATTAAATCTCATCCAATCTTACCTTACCTTGGCCATCAGCGGTACCACTCATGAAGAGCCTGAACCCTCACATTCACTATTCCATTCTCTTCGGTCAAGAACGAGTCGTCTTCACACACAAACTCTGAGTTGTTGTACGTCATCTTCCACTTCATCCAATCAGTAGTTGACCTTATTTTCTTTAGAATATCTATGAATACCTGGTTTCCCCTCCAACCACGTTAGGTTTTCCTCCCATCAAAGCGTTTCTCTTTACTTTTTTAATATGCGAAGTTTCTCATACAATCTCTTATATCGTATTCGCCAGGTTCTATATTAGTCCGTAGAATTATCTAAGGATTTTACGTTAACCGCGTATCCAATTCTCTCCTCGTTTGTTGACTACGCATATTGTCTCAGTACTATGGATGACGACTGGCTTTATTATTGTTTGATAAATCTTCTTTTTTGATCGTACGAGAAATCGTGCGTGACTTGAGTATTTTTATGAGACTAGGCTGAAATAGCATCGATTTACTTGTGTAATTCTCATTATATTATGCTCGCATACTGTACTACCTAGTTATGCAGCATTCCCAATTCTACTATTATTTAAAACTACTCGGTATGAAACGCGCCAATGCACCGTCTCCATCATCAATGTTTAGCACGGCTCGTTCCAAAGTGACGTTGAAAAGTATGAAAGATAAGGATTTCTCTTGCCGAAGCCTCTTGTTTCCATGGAATTCGTTTAAGAATTCATTTCGGACTTTAATTTTGCAGTTTGAGAGGTCCATCTTCATCAATCATATGTCATCTGGAAGTCAATATAGACTTGCTGGATAGGTATATTGTACTCATAGAACTTGTTTATTATGCATAGTATTGTAAAAATGTGGTTAGTTGGGGATTGGTTGTGTCTTAAATCCATTTTGATGATCTCCAAGTACCTGTTCCGCATATTATATATGGTTCTCATGCAATCTAGAAAGTTTAAATTTGTCAATTTTGGAATTTGTTACATACCTTATGTACTAATCAAAGTCAGTTAATTGATAAAAAATTTGAATGAATACTGAATGAAGCGTGACATCAATAATCAGTATATTCTCACGCCCCGTTTTTAAGGGGTAGTGAAGTGGGGATATTTACTCAGATAGAGGAGAGATACCTAGATTTACTGAAATTTATTAAAACTTATCAGGGGTTAAAATTAAAGAAAACATTTTAAATTTAAAAACTATAATTAATATCAAAAATAATCATTAGACATGTTTGACTTAATTACCCTTTGTTAATTCGTTAAAGTTATTTAAAGCAAAATAAATGTTTCAATCAGTTCCTGCATTATTTTAGTTAAATGAATAATTAGAAAGATCTTACATGGATCTTGTTGCACTGACTCTATTGTACTACATCGCGTACCACTATCCATGTTGAGTACATAATTGTGCATAAGACTACAAACTCCCGAAATGTCCCTGTATAACCTAGTCAAGAATGCCGGCCTAAACTTGGCCCCAAGACTTGAGGTGCAGAATCGTGCGACCGTGAACTTATCCCTGTTAAACATCTGCGTTCGAATTCTAGAATTAATACTGTCACGTTTATTTTGGGTTGACTGTTACTCCCCAACGTGACATTGGTAAGAGTGAAATTTTTCGAAATTGGTAAGAATGAAATTAGGGTAACGTAGCGATCCTCCCTACTCTTAGTGGTACCGTTTCGTACAATGCTTAGAAAATGAGATTCACTCTAATACTTACTTTAATTTATCTACTACAGAATAAAGTTATAGTTTTCATCGAGTCATAATATGTTAAGTTATAATCCACCTAGTTTATCGTCACTGAATAAATAAAACTGTAGACTTTGTTATTGTAGGGTTGCGAGTACAGTTCTTATTTAATTCTACTAGCTCAATATGAATTTAACTAAACTTGGCACAACCCTAACACTGACAACTTGTCTCAATTTCCGCTACTAAATTCAACACTTTAATTTAATAATGATTTTATTTGGAATTTATTATAATGTAATCTGAATTAATTCATGGATTTTTGTTCAAAACTCGGAGTGACAAGGATTTTGCCTGTTTAACACAAAACTGCGTTTGTGTGTGCTCTATGTAGCCTTTTAAACCTTTTTTCGGCTAGCTAATTTTCCTTCTATTGTTACTTTGAAACCTCTCACTACATTTCCCCTTCCTATGGTAAATTGCATTCATCTATTGTATTCCACTTGATCACCTCTCACCATATTTTACTAATTACTTTCGGCCATGATTATCATAATTCAAATCAGATATGAAATCTTCACATACAGGGCGTTTCACCTATTATTGATCTGTTATCAATTAAATTGATATTTAGTCGCATATACATTGAAATAGCGCGCTGTCCTATTGCTTGCTTAGGACCAATTGGCGATGTCCCGTCTGTACTACATATAATTTGTATAATTTACGTCATCGCTTTGTCTTTGTCCGACGGAAGGATTTTATCCGACGGCAGACACGTACATTTCTATACTAAAATTATAATTAAAACTACTTTACTTTATGAATTGAAGTTTAAGTGAAACTCTACGTGTTAACTACTATTTGCCCTTCCTGTAACTTGTGTATCTATCACACAACATGCTTAGATAATAATTTCTCACAAAATCTATCCATCCTGACTTATTTACATAATTTAAAAGTATTAAATGCACAAACTTTCTATGCACAAACTTTCTATCATCGAAATAAATTTGAACGAGGACAATTTGCCTTGTTAAAATACGTGTTACTCGAATGTGGTAGACTTTACTGCAGTTTAAATTTATTAGAATTTAATTTATAGACTAAGTTAACCTGTTTGGATCAAATCATATTTAATTCAATCCTTTATTTTTTCGGTACGGGCTAATATATATTTTAGCTACTTAAATTTGTAAAAGATCAAGTTGTAAACATATTATTAAATGAAATGAAATATATTTATGTTAGATGGAACATCTAATTCGACAAGTGTCGATGAAGAAAACAGTGACAACGATCTTTTGGAAGTAATGACCGTTGAAAAATATAGTGGTCGATCGCGACGAGCTGCATTTCTCTCAAGTAAACAGAAGACACAAATATCCGCTTCAAATACTACGGATAAAATGCATTCGAATAATCGCGGTTTGGAACAAACTGCACCTGGAATCAAATCTCAAACACATAATATTATCGACACAACAAAATCGCGATCGAATGACGTATCAAAACCAATGTTTGGATGTATCAAAGTACGAAGTGATTTACATATACCACGGAGTACTAATGCGGCTAAAGCAATTGCTATGGATATTCGTTCAAAAAAGCAAGGTCGTGATTTAACTGAATCGGAAATAAAAACAATGAAGTTGAGTGATTTAATCACGGGAACATATATGGGCGTATATGGACCATACGTTTGTCCTACAGCTAATAAATTTGCATGTCCTTTGTGCGATACATCAACAATTAGTGCGAGTGAATTTAGAATCCATTTAATGGAGGAATTAGGTTATTATCGGTAAGATATTATCCAATACTTTCGTACAGATTTTAAGATTCATGCATCGAAAATTAATAACTTGAAACTACGTGCAGCTTTCATTACACAGAAGTGTTACCAGTTAAGGTGGATCACACTGTATATGTAATAAACACGATGTTTCATTCTCTCTGTACAGTCCGCGCGCTCAAAAATTAACACAATGTGCAGTTTTCGTCGGGTAGCACCCACATTCATTGTTTGAGGGGAGCACGCTTATAGCATTGGCAGGGTCAACCTGTCTGATTTTGTGCATAATCTCCATTTGCATATTTGCTTTTGCTTGTTATCATGCTTGTTATCATGTTAATATACTATTATAAGTTACGGTTTACAATTTTTTGTGCAATGTTACAATTTTGTCATATTATTATTATTATTTGTGTTATTTGCTGATTATTGGCTTCTGATCATTTGTATTTGTGTTTTGTTATCCACACCGGGAATTCTGATAAATATACTTCTTCAGGAGAAGACTAGTGACTCTAGAAGACTATTACAAATTTTTGTAAATTGGTATTGCTGTTAATCTAGGAAATAGTGAATCGAAAGTACTTTTTTGAATTATTTATTGCAAATGATTTAAATCTGCCCTTATGGTTCAAATAAAAAATGAATAAAATAAGTACGAAAATGAATGAAAAAAAAACAATATTAAAAAATGTTTTTAACAGCATATTGTTACGCCATTGGTAAAAGCGGTAGTATATTATTTCGGTCAGATTTTAATGACGTAATATGTTGATCTTAGAGCGCGTGGACCATACTTATCAATAATTTATAAACGTTTGAAGTTTTTTTTTTTTAATTTATTTATGCCAACTGGAAAACCTCTATTGAATTATATAAATATGAATATGGTAGCAATTTCTAAATTTGTATGCATCTAAAGTTTTTTTCTTCAATCGTAAATTCCAGAATATTTGTGATATTCTTCAATGATTCTGATAGTTGACGTCTTTTCGTTCTATTGTCTGCTTCAAGTTTAATATTCCATTTATTTACGGAGCTTAATATTAAACTGATTTCTCATTCTATTTGTTTACAGTCATAGGTGTGCTGAATGCAATTTCGTTGCACTAAAACGTGATGCTATCCGAACACATATGATTACGGTTCATGGTCCCAATTCATTATCCGCAACTCAGACGATGTCATCAAGAACAGATGATGCTGATATCGAGTCATGGATCAATAAAATCATTGCATTTCAAAAACGTATCTTGCACATGGAAACAACTCGATTGATCGGCTATAATAAGGGAAAGAATCTGTCGTCAGATGAAACACAACGTTTATTGAATGAGTGGAGCGATGAGTGCAATTCGGATCAGGAAGAAGGTAGTAATCAGAATACACAAAGTGGACTAGTGAATGATGTGATGAATGGAACTTTGAGTTCACAAGATACTGCTATCAATGAAAGTGATGATGGTGAGTGAATTATATATTTTTAGGCGTAAATTGCTTTTGATTAACTCATAGATAGTTGTGTGAAAATTTGCAACGTTTAGAATCGTGGGCCTCCAATTAATCCCCCAAAAGCGTATAACTTAAATTAATTAAACATAGAGCTGCAAATTCATAATTAAAACTACAAGTTAATAGTTGTAATAAAAAACTTTTATATGCATAATATTTTAAAGAGTAAATAGAAGTAAATCTGCTTTTATGGTATATTTTTTTGATATTCAATCTTTTATACCAACCAACCCTGGCAGTATTTATTTAATTTGTTTGAATTTTTATTCGACGCATAATAGAAGGTACTCTATGTGTGCAAAATTTCAGCTTCCTAGTTTGAATACGAAATTTCTAAACAAAAAAAAAATGCTCATGACCGCCATATTGTATTTATAAAAAAAAAAAAACTTCTGCGAAATCACACCTTCTGCGAAATCAACTTCTGCGAAATCAACTTCTGCAAAATCAACTTCTGCGAAATCATGACAGAAAGCTTCTGCATCTGTCAACCAAATTTCAACCAGATCGGTCCCATAGGGAAGAAGAAATTCTTGAACATACATCCGTACGTATACGCACTTAAGCACCTCCACCGAAAAATCGACCCTTTTAGTTTTTTAAGCAAGAAATTTTTTTTTTAGAAGAAACTATGAAAAAATATTCCTTATGACCTCCTCTTTGTATTGAGTATTAACGGATTGCAGTCATTTGAATATAAGAGATGAATTAAGGTGAAATAGAAAAAATTCTCAATACATGAATCCTATATCTTTCATATACCTATATGTATTACATACATATATGGTATATGAAAGATAAAAAGCGGCTGGTTTAATTATGAGATCATCAGCATTCTCTTTATTAGGAGCACTACGGCTTTGAAAACAGAGACTAACTCAGTGAGCCACAACCCGACTGTCAATAGAAATAAAAATTCGCCATACAACTTGAACAAGCCGCTTTTTAAGACATTTGTTGAGAATTCCTGATATTACATACCTATTAAAATTAATACTGATCATTTACAGTTAATCAATAAGCAATATTAATCTAACGTTAATTACTACTATATGTAACTTAAACTAAGGATCTTACTCTTCAGTATTCCTTAGATTCTCACACTATTTATTCTATCACTATCGTGTGACTACCGCACTTTACCTGTTTATGTTTAGCACTTATAGCAACTCAAAGGGTTTGGTCCTTTTGAGTCTTCTTGTCAGACCGGTGTTGTCAGAGAGCTGGATAGCCTTGACGTTCACGTCTTGTAAAAGCTTTAGCTGTGTCCGCTTTCAGGTCCCAATGTAAGGCACAGTTTCTGAAGTACCATGCTGCATTGACAATGTTCTTTAACACTTTGTTCTGAAATCGCTGAATGATGAGTGTATTCGAGTTACTGGTGCATCCCCATAACTGGAGACTATCAGTTCATAAAAGTTTTAAGACTTGCTTATAGAGAAGCATTTCATTCTAAATGGACAAATTGGAGTTTCTGCCAATTAGCCAGTACATTTTCCTTAGTTTAATTCCAGGTTCTTCTCTTTTTTTCTTCATATGGACCCTCCAGCGGAGTCTTGCATCAAGATTCATGCCCAGGTATTTTGCTAATCTTGCAAATGATATTTGGGCATCATTAATGCTGATAGTATTCTTTACGTTTATTTGTGAAGTTGACGTATACAGATTTATTTTCTTTTAACTTAATACGCTAAATTTTAGTCCAATTGTTGATTGTTTTTATAGAGTTTTGCAGCTTTTGGGTAGCTTCCTCGTGACTATTCCTTACTGCCATGATCGTAGTATCATCTGCAAAAGTTGTGATTTTGTTTTGATGGAGCTCTGGGATACCACTTGTGTACAACAAATAGAGTATAGGACCAATCACATTACCCTGAGGAACTCCGACTTTAATTTCTTTTAGCTGACGGCTGCCACCTATGGCAGAAATGGATTCATCTACACTGCCTGGTTTTTAAGCTAATCGGCTGTTTTATAGAGTCCATATGTAATTTTTCGAAATGACAATTTATTGTATTAATAAATAATAGTTATTTACATCTTAAAATTTTACTATCATACACACATTATTTTCGCCTTATAGATAGCGTGCTTCTGTTAATACTTATAGATGAATTATAGGGATTAATGCAAAAAGAGACTTTGATTGTTAAAGTTCATTTATCATCTCGATTGTGGGTATGGCTTAGTTCTTCATAATATGTTATCTCACATTAGATGTTATTTTGCCAAAAGACTGCCATCTTCGTTCATAGATCTCTGTAATAGTGGATTGTGTACATTATATAGAGAATTTTCAAATTAGTTTGAACGAGCCAGGTGATTCAAATTGCAGAGTTGTTTGTTTTCAATAACTGTAGCCAATGATGCTATTGAAACAGAGGATACTGATGATGACTGACTAGCACATGTGACAGAATTGAATCGATTTACCATAACTGGTTGTTTCTGCTAATTGGTTATTTCATAAAGTCAATGTGAAGTTTTTTAAACAACTTCACCTTGCTTTTTCCTTTATTTGGTGGGTTGCATATTTAATTATTTTGTCTTTTAAGATTTACGGTTGGTCATTGCATTAGATGATCAAAATGCTACGAATGTCCAACAAAGCGATGGCAATGTTACCTCATCAAATGAACTAATTGTTCCTGATGATCCATATGCTAACATGATGCTCCATTCAACTCAGAATATCAATGAGATTGATATGCCATCATTGGGAATGGATTTTACTGATGGAAGTGGTTTTGATTTGACCGGACAATACCCAACATTTCAAGGTATTAAACTAAAGGACATACTAAATTGTTTTATCTTTTCAACAAAACACTAGTACTATGTCTTAAATTAATATTAGATTATTTATAATTCTACAATTGATTTTATATTAAACGCCAATTATTCTATTATTTTTTTTTTTTATATAAATTGCATGTTGGAATGTTTCACATATATAGACTGCTGTATTTATTTTATTCTCTGACTTTTTCGTAGTTGAAGTTGTGAAACGTACTGATACACCTACTTCAGACAAATCATCAAATATTCGTACGGCGTCCAATCAATCCAAAGACATGAATGATTTACCAGTTAATAAAAATGGAGAAGTATGTTGTCCTCTCTGCTCTTACACGTAAGTTATATTTATTTATTACATAACTTAAAATGTTTTGATATATTCAGTGTTAATATCTTTTGAACGGAATCATTACTTAATCTACTTACGTATATTTCCATTAATAATGATTTTCAACAAACGCATTAGTTATAGAGATAATGAGGGTGGTATAGGAGAGAAAGTTTGGGGAGTCAGTGACAATGAGGTTGAAGATTATGGAGGTGGATTATGAAGATTGGTGGAGGAAAGAGCGAGCTGGGAGAAAGTGCTGGACAAGAAGAGTGGGATGGTGAAGTTTGTGGTGAAGATATGGAAGGATGAAGGGAGAGGATTGGTTAAAGAAGTATACATTAAGGGAATGCAGAATGAGGGAGGAGTTGGGGGTGTGAATGAATGGATTAAGTGTAGAAAAAATGTCATTGGGATTAGATGGTCGAGCGATAGATGATTTGAGAGGATGACTGGAGGTGATGATGTAGTGAATGAGATAATGGAAAGGATGGGGGATGTGGAAAAGCAAGAGAGATATTGAAGAATAAATGATAGCAGGTATAACAGTAAGTATAAGTGGATTGGGGATGAGGAGGGTATGGCTTTGTATTTAGCTTCAGGATTATATATAGGAGAAAAAATAATGATTGCATGGTTCAGATGTGGGATTGAGGAGGGAGGAAATATGTATTGGATGAAAGAACAGAAAAGAATGTGTGTTATATGTGGAAAGAAAGAAGAAAACTGGTATCATTGGATAAATGAGTGTGAGGGGATTTAATGGAGTGCAAAGGAATTGGGGAAAACTGGAGAGTAAGTTTGGGAAAGGAACGAAGGGTTTAACAATAATGAAAGAATTATAATGGAAATAAATAAAAGAAAGAAAAAGGGAAAGAGGAATTGGGAATAAGGAGAAGAGGATTGAAGATTGATAAGATGGTGCATTCTAGAGAATAAGAAGTCTTCCCATCTCCCGCGAGTTTTGTTAATTTAAGTATATGTTAAGAATAAGTATTATGTTCTATGTTTTATTGCTTTGTATATTTAGGTCATATTGAGGCTGTTAATGCCAAATAAAGGTTTATTTTATATTATTATTATTATTTATTATAAATGTTTTCCATCAGTTTTTTAAATAGCCAGAGTATTTCCTCTCTTTCAAGCAAAATTCAGCTGACTTTATAAAGAACCTTGACAACATACTTAATTTTGTTAAGGTTCTTTGATTCCATTTGATAATGAATTATGCAGGTAGTCTAATTATTCAGAAATTATATTTTGTTCTATTTGATTTCAGAACAAAAGGTTCAAGGTCAGCAGCAATGACACATTTATCGAAACATATGCCAATTTTGAAACCATATCGATGTCAATTCTGCAATTTCAGTGCAATGACGTGGAAAAGTGTTGAAATACATCAGCGAAAAGTGCACTCTTGCAATCGTTATATTGATGAAAAAGTAAATCTAATATTTTATTGTTTTAAACATAAAGGAAACCTAAACCCTGCCACTTTTAAATCTGCACATATGTTTTATCTGTGTTTCATATGTTTTATCTGTGTATTCATGTTTCATACAGCTGAGTAATGTGTTAAGAATGTCAGATGTCTCTTTTGTATTAACTGAGTGAGATATGGAACTGTTTAGTGATGGGAATTCTAGTTTCACGCTCGGAATGCGACTAACCAGTTCATTCCATAAATATACCGCGATAAGTAACGTTCTCGCTTCCGCCTACAACTTAATAAATCTATGGCTTAAAGTGACAAGCAAAAAAAATTTACTGCTATAAAAGCAATAAATATAGTTGTTTATTAATTTTATGTACATTAAAACGTATACGTAATTAAATACTGTATCATTTCCAAATATTCACTATTCATTTAAAAATTTAACTAATTTTCAAATTCATGAAAGAAACTAACAATTTAAAAAAAAACTTAGAAAAGACCTGTAATTGAATTGCTTGTTTAAAAGACGATTTGTATAAGTTGCCTCCGTATAAATCAAAAAGATTTACATTTATCAACGCTCAATTCAACAATGCAGAACAATAATTATTACTATCCTCCTAATTAATCACTCCATCATTTATGCATCGAAATCATCATCGCTTTGCTTCCGACGCGTGTCGCTAATCGGTGCAATATCCGCTAGCCGGTGCGATAAATCCCATCCGTGTACAGTATAAAAGTCTTTTGTTGTTAATGCAAATTTTCTACTGGAACCAGAATGAACAGTAAACAATGCAGCTGCATATTTTTGGCTGCGTACACGACCGATGCGTGTTGAATATTTGTGCTGTGTGGAAATACGTGTATCGTGCATCGTGCATGCTACTGGTACATACAATGCATGCGTTAAAAATTAAATATTCTCTTGCTATTTCCATGAAGGTAGAAAACTATGCAAGTGCGTTCGAAGTAGAAACCATTTTCTATTTATTATTAACTTAGTTGTCAATATACTATCGAAAAAGAGATGGCAGAAAGAAACAAAATTACAAAAAAATTCATGAACTCTATGTTTTATAGGTTCAAATGGGAACAAGTTCTTTTCAAATAACGTCGTGGTACATCGTGTTCCAAACATATACCGTCATAAAAACGTTCTTCAAGGAACGACACATCACTAGAACTGTTGGATATTCATTGCCGTTAAAAGATAAAAAGCCTTTACACTGTGCACTAGGTAGCACTATTGTAATGACACTATTTTTGTAAATTTGACAGTTCTTGTTGTTAACGGAATCAAAGCTTGGAAATCGGCCGAGTTGTTTATTTATACTGTTTGATCGTTTAAAGAATACAATTTTCTGAAGAACAAAAATGGAAATTTCAGTTGACGATTTTAAAACTGTTTACAACTGGTAAAATGTTTTGTCGTGATCGTGCTGGGATAAATTTCATTAGGATTGACCAAAATTGGTTCTGGTTCCAAGAAACGTCGATGCTCTTCGCAAAATCATTGAAGATGATTGGCGTGTGACATAAAATCTTTTTCCGATGGATTTCGCATAAATTAACTACAGGTCAAAATAGACTTGTGTCAAGTGGTGTAAGCATCTTTTAAAACATTTGAAGAACTGCAAAATCCGTATGTAACATCGTAAAAAGTGACGAATCTATAATATATTCGTACAGCCGGAAACTATGCATCTATCTACGGGGTAGTGTTTCAAGATGAACTGAGTTCATCAGAAGCATGTCAAGTTAAATGATTATTTATTTTTTCTGTTGTACTGGACCTTTGGCAATCATTGCTGTAATGGATCGATGAACAGTTAATGCTTAATCGTATACAATAATTTGTTTGCACAAGTCATCGATGAAATAAGAGCTTACCGAAACTGTTGTATCATCTTTCATCATGACAATGCCAGCTCTCACATTGTGCGTCTCATAATTGAAAAATAACATGAGTTAATATCTGATTGTCAATATTCATCTGACTTATCGCCAAACCATTTCTTTGTGTTTCCGAATGTTAAACAAGAAATACGTCAACTGCAATTTTCATCACCTCAATAAGCTATTGAAATCTTAAACCATGTTTTTAGAAAACGCCTTCAAAGTGGAGATTATGGTTCGAGAATTGGTTCAACCGCATACTTAAAGACTATAACAAAGCTAAAAGGCCAATATTTAGAAAATCTGAAACGATTTGTACAAAAAAAATCCCTCTTTGGAAAAAAAACTTTCAAAACACCAATTCATCTCAATAACAAAAGTTTGTAATTGTAACACACCAACTTAGGTGTATAACAATTAATAAATCAAATAATATATGTATAAACTTCTTATAATTACAGGACGACTCCACAGGTGGATTCGCAATTCTTCGCACGAAAGTATCGGATATCAAAATTTTGCCGTTCGTGCCTCATCTAACTTCGGATGTGCTCGTGCCTGTAGTAAAATGTTCGTATTGTAATTACATGTCTAACAATAAACGTAATTTTATGTCACACTTTGCTGCGAAACATAGTGACCGAGAAATGTGTTACACCGCTGCGGAACGCCGCGGAATGTCTTACACCTCTGCGGAACAGCTGAGTTGCATGATGTGTACCAGAAAGTGAGTCTAACATTAATAAGTTCTATTTTTGTAATGTACTAATTTAAACTTTTTCGATGTTTTTTTTTCGAAAAAATATTCCCGCTTATACCCAAGTATTGGTATTTTCTGATGATGAAATATCACCATTCTAGTTTTGAAGATGATGACATTGTCATGACTACTACCAGGGCCTGTTAAAAGCTTTCGACTGCATTTCTTGTAATAATCTCTGGCAAAACTTGTAAATGCAACTAGATCTCAAGAAGTCTAATAGAACTGAAGAAGTAGAGATATGTGGTTTTAAATCACAGAGTACAAATATTGACATGTTCCACAAGGATGCACCATTTTGATATCCTTATTATGTCTGATATATGTTAATGATTTGCCTCGTGACAATTTTTTTCCATAACAATGTCAGCTGCATTCTCTTTGTAGACGATAGCACCCTTATGGTGAGAAATAAAAGCATTTTTAACGAGTGTATGAAGAGACTCAGTCCATGGCCAATCTGTGGTGCGCTTCAAATAGATAAAGTTTGAATATTGATAGAACATTGTACGGTTTTCACACGTAAACAATATAGCTAAAAAATTATTATCTAATATTTTTCTGTTCAGAAAATTATCGAGTATGATTGATTCTGAATACCTGATAGGTTTATAAACTGCATTGATATTATGTTAACTGAATTTAGATACACGTCAAAATGATGTCCTAATGGATGACTTTAATATTAATTTCTTATCCAGCAGACCCATCTGTTGAATTCAAGAATCTGCTGCGAAGCCATGGTATGAAGCACTGCATACACACAAACAAACAAAAATTGCATTGATAATATAATAACCAATATAAAAATACCGTACACAACTAATGAAATTGACCCAAAAATATCCGGTCATAAAGCTCTAACCATATCCATGGCATATAAAAATCTTGAATCCATGGTAGACAAAATATCACTAATCAAATGGCGGAAAATGACACACTCCTCTATATTTGAAATGAATAACATGTCGTCTCTATAATTTCTTAAGTGATGATGTCATAAGTCAGACGCTGGTAATTTCCATCAATGAAGCTGCTAATATTTTATTTATTTATTTATTTATTTATTTGTTTGTTTGTTTAACGGGATCGCCGTCTTTTCAACTGTATAAAAACATTTATCTTATAAACGAGTACATAAAAGCAACAAATAATTAGGAGAATAATTTATATAAAGCAAGCAATTAACAGTAAGTACATACAAGGAAATCATCAATGTAATAAGGCTAATAAATAAGGAATCGAGAAATGTGTCATCATTTGTTATCTATTATAATCCCCTCAATGCTATCTTATAAATAGTTTTAATGAAGAGCAGAATTTGATGAAGATAAGGTTGAAAAAGTCAATTTCGGCAGGTAGAGTCTTATATAAACGTGCCAACGTGGAAGAGCACTATGGTACGCGTAGCTCGTGGAACAGTGACGCTTCATTGATAGGGCTGTGGTTCTAGTATGCCTCTGAGCTATTTTAAAGTAGATTTCGGAAAGAAGGAAGGGACTATTAACAATGCCATTTACAATGTTATACAAAAAGCGCAAGTCAGTATGATTTCTTCTGACCAACAAACACGTCAAGTTCAGGGCATCAAGCATTTTTTTTGTAAAATGATAAAACAGCACATTTATCAGTGTTCAGTAGTAAGCAATTAATGCGACACCAAGCACTAAGAGCGTCTATGTCTTCCTGTAAACTATCTTGATCACCGATGTTCTCCACCATTTTAAAGATCTTAAGGTCGTGAGCGTTCAAAAGGCAGTCAGAGTGAGACAATATATGGATCAAGGATGAACAAATTAAAGAATATAGGGGCACTGTGGGTAAGTGCAATCGCCAATTTCACATGAACAATTCCCTACCAGACAGAAAGCTAGGTATCCAAGTAAGAATCTTACCATGAATCTATATAGCTTTCAACTTAGAACAAAGTATTTCGTTGTTAATCCTATCGAAAGCCTTTGATAAATCGGTATACACCGAATGAACTATTTTTTTATGGCTTACAAAATGTTATAGAATAATAGGTTAGTTTCAACCGATCTACCGAGCGTAAAGCCATGCTGTTTATCGGATATAATGTTTCTTCTTTTACAAATCATTGATTTAGTAAGTAGATAGTCGAAAATTTTTGGATTGGTCGAGGAAATGGTTACACCTCTATAATTCTCTATATTAGTCCGATCGCCACTTTTAGAAGAATCAAGCTTTAAAATGGCCTGAAACACTTTGCCTGAAGTTAAACGAACTGTTAAACTGAAGTTAAGCGAACTAAAATCGACCGGATCATAATAAGGCAAGTTGGAAGTAATTGGGCCATTTGATGTATCACTTATATATACGGATGAGAAATAATCGGGGAACGCATCGGTTATAGATTGGGAATCAAATAGATTTGAGTTGTTCTAAAACATAGTATCAGGTAAAGAAGATTCATTACGACAGGTTCATAAATTTCCAAAAGTGATTGGAGTTCATATTATGAGTTGCTTCAGTTTTTCTGATATATTCGTTATAGCAATTGTACATCTATTTCTATAATTAATAAAAATCATAATCGCCCTGTAGTTTTTTTTTGTAAGAACTGTGAGCTTGTTTCTTCAAGAAAATTAAATTTCTCAATTCCTTAGACACCCAATGCGCAAAAGTGATTTGCGTGTTTTAATGTGAACAAAAGTTTCAATTGCATAGATCAACTTAGAATAAAAAATTCCGGTAACAATGTTAACACCAAAATCACTTAATAATTCACACCAGTCGATATTAGCGAAGTAATCATTGATTGAGTCATAATAGGAATGTTGGAAATCTTTGTATCTGTATTCAGTCTTCAACGATGGCAGATAGTTTACAAACTTCATATTACATTCATAATTGCTTGATAACTGACTAAAGTCTAAGAACACGCCTCTGAACGGAACTATGTTTCTTTGTAATAGATTTAAGAATGCAAATCCCTCGATGTCATTAACGAGCTACGGCTCGAGATCATCATCCTTCACAACCAGTTAATATTCGGCAAATTGTAGTCACCATTCAGTAGAACGGATGAATGTTTATTCTTTACTACCAAGCCTTCAACACTTAACATGATCCTTGTAGATCTGCTCATTTGTATTTAGAGGAATGTATACCCCTACAACAATAAAGGACATTTTCCCAATCACAATTGATATAAATAATTGTTCAATATTTGTATGCAATGGAACTAGTTCTCGCGTTTTATAACTTTTTTTGACCGCAATAAGTATTCCACCTACACGTTTTTTAACACTAGTATTACTATTACGATCGCACCTGAAAACTTTATAATTAGTCAGATTAATTTCGGCAATAGAGATATTGCTTGTCAACCAGCTCTCCGCAATAACAATGACATCATAATTAGTTCTTGATATAGATTTTTAGTTATTTTAGTTTGCATTTCGTTATGATGATATAATGTAAAGGAATGATTTAGTTTTACAAACTGCCAACTTGATCAGTGTTTAAGACGTACTTAATTGTAATGTTATTCTCACCATTACTTTTTCTTATGTTTAAATCCGCGTTTAGCGTTTTTAAATAATCACGCTGACGTATCGTCAGGTCAGGCTTCATTTTTAACTCTTTGTTGCGCATCAGCGATTTATTCCGTAATATGTTTATCACAACGGATGAATTATCAGTAATTACTTTTATGGGTCGGTTACGATTTTGAATCTTACGTCCGCATCTCACCACTTTCTTTACATTTGCATCAACATTAAGCTCATGAAGCGCAAGTTGAATCTGATTAATATTATCAACATTTAGCTCATGAAGCGCAAGTTGGATCTGATTAATATCATCATTTATTTTATCCCTTAATGTAATAGTTACTTTCGGGAACATTGAAGAGCATCACTTCGCAATAAAATTCTCCATCCAAATTTTGCTTTTATTAGCTTTGATAAATTCGAGTTAGTCTTTAACTTTTTGAAGATCTAATACTTCAAAAAGTTACTACTACTTAGTAATACTACTTTGTTGAATTCGCACACCGAGTATCATATTTTAGGAGGAAAGCATTATATTTGCTTTCCATGCACAACAATCTATCCATAACGTTGTTTAGTGTGTATGCTTTGACCACTAACGCATTGTCCATTAATCGAAAAAAAAACAGTAGATGAGCCCAGAAAGGATGAATCTTCTTTATACTTCCTCATGTTAAGCATCTACCACATTTCCATCTAAGTTGCCGATTTATATTGAATTTGTTGAATTCCTCATATTGCTTGCCCATTAAAAATAAAGCGGATATCCGAGAGTTGACATTACAATTAAAATGGCATTTTGACTGAGTCTCTCATGGTATCTTCATTGGAACAATTAGGAAGTAGGTATGAAAGATAAAATCTTAAACTTAATGAAATCATTTATTCAAGATCGTGAAGGAATTACCAAGTATAATAATGAAATGTCAAATAGTTGTTACATTAAAGGTGGTATTCCTCAAGGATCATCGCTTGGGAACCTATTATTGATTCCTATTTGTAAATGACCTGATTTATACGAAAATATCATTGTAATTTTTTGGGCACAATAATTAATCCAGCTTTATCATGGGAAAACACACTGTTAGAGAGTCTGAGAAGTTTGCGTCAATATGTTATTTACTAAAAAACTTTGTAAAAGTAACACATTGTGAAACACAACAGGTCATGTTAGTCTACTATGCCCTATTTCGTTCTACTGCTACATATGCCATAACGCTATGGGGCGACTCTCCAGATGGTGTAAGGGACTGTTAGAAAACCTTAAATTTGAT
>WYDF02272911.1:0-17876 GCA_009867245.2 Adranes taylori | reverse complement strand
TATGGTGATAACATGCATTTTAAAGCAAGTAAATTGCACAATAGAACACATATGGGACTTAAAAGTCACTGATACACAACTGATTAAATTATATCAAATAAATTAAACGAATTCCCGGCACCCTATAGTAATAATAAATTGAATGCATGTATTAAATTTAAACAAAACGGCTTCATACCGCTGTTACCAGAACGTATTGTCTGTTTTGGAAAAGTTCATAGATAGGTAGATAGATATAACCTTAATTTGACATTAATACAATCTTACATTTTTATATACAAAAGGATACTACATCAATTATAATCATAACATAAAAAAAATTGACCTTCTCTTAACATTCTTTTTCTTTTCCCCACTAAAAGCCTTCCCTTCCCCCTTTTGTATTTCCTTTTCATTCCGAACTTCAACCCTTTCTTCTCTTCTTATCTTACTCCTTCCTCCATTTTATCCATCGTCCGTTACCTGTTGATTACTTGTCTGTGTCCATACCCTCCTCCACTTTTCACTTTGCCATTCTCCATTCTCGCCTACTACCATGTGATTCCCACTCCCCTACTACCCTACACTCCCATCATTCTCCACTCTCATTTAGTTTTCCGACCCGCTCATTTAGTTTTCATACCGCTTATACGCTTATATTCTGCCCTATCGCCCCATCTGTACCATTTATATCCACTGGAACCAATGTTTTCCTCCCATCTCCACAACCTCCCATCTCCCACCCATAACTTTTGATATCCCATTGTCATCCTGTCTTTACTTTTTTATCTCCTCTGTCATCTTCAGTATCTCTTTACGCGTTTACTGTTCCTCCTCGTATCCATTACTTTCATTTTATCCTCCAATCTCTCCATTTTCATTATAATTGGTCTCACTTTCCCCTCTCCTTCTCTTTTCCAATCCTAAACGTTTCTTTAATTCACGCCTTTCACATCATTTTTTCAAACACCTCTATATACTCGTATTCCTTCTCTGTCATTTATCTCTTGTGACTCTGACATTCCATGAACTACAAAATTCAACTTTCTCTCCCTCTTTAACCTCAGCCTTTCCGTTTCTTCTATTTCCACGATTTTCTTTCTTAATTTCTCATTTTCAGTACTCCATTTACTAGTTTCCTTTATCATCTCTTTCCTTATACCCACATTATCATTTTTATTTCCTTAACCTCCTCCTTTACCCCCTTTATTACTTCCAACTCTATCCTAATCTCTTTTAATATCTCTTTTTGAAACTCTATGCTTGCCTTCCTCCATGGATCATCTTCACCCTCCCGCTCCTCTCCTTTTTTTAAGTTCACTTCCTGCTTTGTCTAAATTATCAACGCTCATGTTTAACACGCTCCCACTACTGGATCTCAGTACATATTTACTCATTTTTCTTTTGTTATTTTACTTTTGTCTTTTTCTATTTTTATTCACTCTTATTTTCTCAATTTATACTCCATCTCAAATTTTACACCAAAAGTGGCAACCTTCAGTCTATTGTTTACATTTTTTAACCGATACTTTCTATGCATATTTATGTCGCTATCACTCCCGTTTCTCTGTACCTTTTTCCATACGTAATTAACTTCTAGGGTAACCCGTCTTCAAATTACTCCTACCCAATATGATTTTCTCGTTCTAATTCAGAATATTATCTATAACTTCCTCACTATAACCCTGCTCACTATGTCTCTTGACAAACTTCAATTTTTCTCTATACTCATCTATTTTATTTATTTAATTTAATATGGTGAGCACACGTTTCTCACGTCCTTTCTCTGGTCTAGGGTAACCACCTACCTTTATAAGTAAATTATTCCGCGTATATTAAATGGGGATATTTGGTTACCTATCTAATTGTATTAATCAGAGAGAGATAGAAAACATCTGTTTTCCCGTGCCGTAGTTGAGTACGTGTCAAGCTTTGCCCGTTTAACGGTGTATGACTTAAGCATGTACATATGTGTGTATACATGTGCGGATAGATTGAATTGGCTCACCGCTGTTATAAGCGTGGGAAAGCCGCTAAGAGAATATTTGAGTGGAGTTGTGTGTTATGTAGGCACAGATGGTAGAGACAAGACCGAGAGTTACAGTGTCATGGAAATAAAATGTGTGACTGGACAGTGTAACTGAACAGTGTCTGGGATTGTGTGACTGGACAGTGTCATGGAAATAAAATGTCGTGTGGTCATTCACACACACATATAAACTCGTTCCGCAGACTAAAACTTGTGCAAGGCTCACGTCTATAAAAGCGAGATTTTTAAGCATATAAAATCAGTTCCTTCCTCCGTCAGTTCCGCAGTAGAGCGGCCACTGTATCTTGAAAATATTCCCAACTCCCGCTGTATCTTGAAAATAGCAAATAAATTTTCTGTATAAAACCAAAAAATGTTTTTGCTGCCGCAGAATAATTAGCTGCATCTACCAACAGCACATTCCGACTATGACACCTGCAAAAGCTAAAAAATGCCCTGTGACTATTTAATATTCGAGTTTTAGCTCCATTATTTATGTCTATCATATTAGCACCATTGCCGTATCCTTGGCCATGACAATTTTGAATATCGTGGCTTAGATAATGGCGTGTAAGTTATTTGTCATTAATCTTTTTTATCTGCTCCTGTAATGTAGGACCATATTAAGATATTAATTTAATCAAGTCCATGAAGTTACCAGCATTTCCACTGTCGTCATCTTTCTTCATTGTTTCTGTATGAAATATCAGTTTGTCAATAAAATTGATAATATTGAATAATCATTAAAATTTATTTTATGTCATCAAAATAAGTACAATTTGAACATTTTTGTAAGCATTTTCCAGGATAGATTTCTTTCAGGAAATTCTAGATGTAGTTGAATATGGCGGAAACTTGCGTTACAGTTAATATTGTGTGCGGCTGCGTTACCGTTGTGCAAAATCCATGAATTGTTCTTCGAATATTGTGTTTGTTTGCGACAGATAGTTACACGTAAATACTTGAAGATTCTCAAGTTGTAATTTGTTCTTGAAGCATTTACGTGAAAGTTGCCTTCAAGTCGTACTGGCGTGGTCTCAAAATGCGCAACACCAAGATAGTTGAAAGAAACAGTGTTATGTTGATTTTTTAACCATTCTGAGTTGTTGCTTTGGTTTTGGTTTATTTTTCCCTCTCCGTTCAGTACCCTGTTAACATGTTAACAGTGCAGCTTTTTGACAGGAAGAGTGTAAACTTGTTTGCATGTCAAACTCGTAAATCCATCTCTTATTTTCCGTAGTATTGCATTTAGGACTAGACCTAGACTGATCGAGCATGTTTTTAACAACTGTTTCCCGATTTACTTTTTGTGAAAATTCAGCTCTTGCGGAATGTGCCGAGCAACCGCATGTTTCCCGCCTAAATTATCATCAAGAATGCTACGAATGGTTTCATTTGTTGAAATGTTCGGCGAAAATTTGATGTTCGGATATGGATGATCGGAAATGGATGTTCGGAATGAAACCAATCTTCAGACATTTCTTGTCCTTATGTAAAGCCTTTAAACCATCCTGATACTAGAGGTTTGGATAAAACTAGTTTACCATAGGTCTTGTCGACAATTTCAACAAATACTTGAATGAAATACCGTTTACAACACAAAATTTTTAGCAAACTCTTTGTTCAATATTTTTAGTTATTGTAGATACGTTTGAGATCGACTAACGAAACCAGTAACAAACTAGTTCACTGATCGCGCTCATATATTTCAGATGAAAAAATTCGAGATTTTTTCGCAATGGCTCTTTAAATGAGAAATTTTTAATACTTATTTGACAGAATGCATATTATCCATTTAATTAATAATGAATGATACAACAAAGATTTTAGTTATTTATAAAAGTTTATATATAAAACAATTTGTAAAAAAACTATTTCCTAACAATTGACTTAATGTTTTGCGTTTTTTTTTCATTTTAATTTCCTGTTCTCTCAATTGCGTTAAAGAACGAATGAGCAACGAG
Organism: Adranes taylori; assembly: GCA_009867245.2. Lineage (NCBI taxonomy): Eukaryota > Metazoa > Arthropoda > Insecta > Coleoptera > Staphylinidae > Adranes > Adranes taylori. The sequence continues at coordinate 13,904 of WYDF02272911.1, read as the reverse complement.
AAGAACCCTGCCCACTCGATTTATGAGCACGTCATATTTCGTACGCGAAGTAAACGAGCAGCGGCGAAGAAGTGTGTAGTATTGTCTTAGCTTAGCTTTAAATGCGTTGTCTTAGCTTTAAATGCGTTGTTTTGCCTCGCGGGCCGCCATACGATGCCACGCCACGCCATCACCTCGAGAACCGTAATTCTCTTCGGACGGAAAATTTATGATGACTGTCTAACAGCAAAGTCCTATTAATCCTTTTCAGTTTTAGGAGCGCTAGTTGCATCAAGATTTAGACAGTACAGTGATGTCAAATTTGTTATTTATTTAGAAATGGGGATAATTATTTTGCTTACGTTCTATTAGTTTTAAGTTATTTAAATTTTATTTTACTTTGATACTCAGATGGAATATTTGATGGATATATGGTTGGTACTAACAGATCGAAATTTGATGGAAATAAAAATAACACAAGTAAAACTACTATTGCACACTGCAGTGTCTAATTTCTAACATTTTAGGTGCCGGAACTCATATCCACACATTTTGGCCCTTTTCCCTACTATTTTCGGGGGAACAGCTGAAGATATCTCTAACATTATACATGAATATTTGAAAATCATTAATCCCCGCCACTTCTTCTACCGAATCGTGCACGGCGAGTACTAGTGATTCAAGAAATGTCAGATGAATAGATTTGGAAAAATTTCCATCTCCTCCTGTGCGAGGCCAAACTTTTTTCCTAACATGATGGAAGCTCTATCGCAAGTCAGAGCTACTGAAATAGTTTTTCAGTAGTGACTGTAACTGCTTTAAGATAACTGTTTCCAAGATTGCTGGTGGTAATTAAGATCAAAAACTCTCTAAAACATTGTCATAGGGTTTTTCATTGCGTCATAGGGTTTTCGATTTGATTGTTCTAATACATACAATCAAATCGTTTTTGTTTGAAAGAGAAGAGGCTTCATTTAGCAGTGAAAATTTTGCAGTGATATTTTTGAGTCATGAGTTTCGATGTCATCTAGATGCATTATATTAAAGCAGATAACTTTTGAATGCAATATTGGGGCCATATCCAAACCATTTTTAATTTTAAGGTCAATTTCTATCTCAAACTGATTAAATGGCCTATTCAGCTCCGCTTGCCTATACAATGCGCAAAAAAGACGCTCTGTAGCAGCTTGTTGTATCTTTGCCATGGAAGCAAATGACTTCTAAATTAGATCTTTTTTTGTTATCTAAACCTATCTGACGCTAAACCCTGAACTATTTGATTTCCGCTTGAAATGTGCGGAAATCAATTAGTTTTTTCCAAAGAGATGTTTGTTGATTTTATTTTATTTTATTCGACATCTGTGAACTTACAGTTGGCTTATTCAGTTTTAAGCCTTTTGTTTTTTCAGCGCCTAGTGTGGATACAATTCTGTAAACTTGACAAAGCAACTACTGTTTTATAATTAATAACCACGGGTTTTTAACTTTCTATATTATGCAGTTCGCTAAACCAACAATAAGGCATTTCATCTTTATTACAATCAAAAGCATCATCATAACTTTCATTGTTATATTCATATCCATTATCCCTTGAAACATTTTCGACATTTCGAAACATTCTCGGAATACGACGACGACCTAGAAGAAGGATCATCTGCTTATTCGATTGCTTGTGCATTTGCTTTTCCAACGACAGAAAAAACTTTCATTCATTATGGATTGTGGTTTTCAATGTCCTCACAAACTTTTTGGTTTTAGTTTAAACAAGTCACTAATTTTGGTGCACGTATACATTAACTAATCAACCTTTGTATTCACAATGTCCAACTATTCACCGGTATCGGCCCAGCGGCGAATTATAGTTACGTTACGATTTAATAGTTACGAATTATAGTTACGTTACGAGTCTACTATTTTAAATCTCCGGTGCCGACTATGTTCCAATGAGACACCGAAACTCTGATAGACACAATATTAGACATAGTGGAACCATATAAACACCATATAAAAACGCCATATCAGAGGAACCATTTTGGCAATCCATAGCAAAAATGCAAGCACTCAATTTCGTCTCCCATCATAATTTCTATATCTTGACTGAGTGGTGGCAAAAGTTCATTTCACAAATTTCGCAGTCACTTTCATTTCTTATTATAACCCGCCTATTGAAACAATTTCTCAAGATTTTCTTCAGTTTATCTCACATCGTTGGAAAACCATAATTATGGGCGACTTTAGCGCTCGCCACGTGAATTTTGTCGACTCGGCAACAAATCCAAACGGCGAAATTCTTACTAATTGTTTCACTCAATTTCCACTCTAATATATTAGAAATACAGAACCTACTTTCTGTGTCACTGGCTTTTCAATTATTGATAATATAGTGATCACTGAAATTCTTATCCAACTTATAGATCCAGAGTGTTTCGCCGATACTTCAGTTAAATCAGACCATTATCCACCTCTAGTCAAGACTAGCTTAGATTCAGCACTTATTCCTTTACCATTACGAGTCACTATACGTGATATCGAAAATGCAAATTCGCAACACCTTCAAAGTAATATTTTACAAAATACCCCGCTTAACTTACCTATGAGCACCACTTCTCAAATAGTCCCCACTGGTGCCAATTTATCTGAAATCAAAAAAATGGAGCATCAGAGTGCATTCCTCTGAAAACTGTATTCCGAAATAGGCATCCTCTTTCCTCCCGATATATTAACATTGTACGAGAGAAAAGCAGAATTTATCGTCGGTATATTATACAGAGGGATACTGCCATCGTAACAGAGTGGAATAGACTCAATGCTCTTATTCGGTTCTTTCAAAATTGGCTCCCGAAAAGAAGATTTATACCTGAATCGAAGATGGTCAGAACCAAATTGGCTCCAAACAAGGAAAGGACAACCTGTGGTTTAGTGGTGAAGAATAAATAAAAAAATTAAAGGAATGTTGTCAAATGTATCCCTTATTTATTTGATTTCGATAATTTTGATAACGTTATATAATAATAGATTAGATCGTGTAATTAGAAAAAACACGCTTTTAAATGTTGGTATTCTTCAACAAATAAACATTGTTTATGCTTTTCAACACCTATTACCCCCTCCAGAAAAAATGCTACCGGCCGATTTGAAGAACAAAAGAGATAACACGAGATGGTACATTATACTCCTATTCGTTATTTTGTGTAATAATTAATTTTGTTTTGGGAGCCTAGTTCATTATGCTCCAGAGCCAATTTCTGTGTTAAAGTGCTAATTCTGGAAGCCAATTTCAAATTTGCGCTTTTCGGTTCATTATCATTGCGTATAGGAAGGAGTTTTGGGTTGAAGGCACATTAACACTCGATTACCGTAATGGTAAACTTTTCGAGCCCAACTTTCTGGAGAAAACAAACAATCTAGTGAATGATCTGTTTATACGCCACACACCGCTAATTGATTATCCTGAACAGGACGATGCTCTATATTCTAACACCCCAAATGAAGTATCTGATATACTAAATCCAGGCAAAAACACCGCTTCTAATTCAAATGCATTACACCGTCAAATCCTCAGACATATTCCTACTGAAACCAAAGCGCTCCTAACAGAGATATAACAAAGGTATCCTAGTGGCGCACTTTCCAATCAATTCGAAAACTGCCCAAACGGACATGATTCCAAAACCACGCAAACATCTCGCCTACGAAAGTGCCTAGAAATACACTAAGTTCTACCAGACAACCAGTTTGATTTTAGAACATCATGCTCTACTATAGCCCCCTTCTCAGAGTTCAAACTGATATAACCCGCACACTAAGTAATGGTCACTGCGCTCTTGCCGTTTTTCTGGGCATCCCTCACGCGTTTAACTCTGTCTAGCATGCTGGGCTGATTTGAAAACTACATGAGCTCCACACCCTTTACTATAACACACTAAAGGTTGTTCAATCATTTCTATCTAAGCGAACCACCAGAATTAAACTCGGAGACATTCTGTCCAGACCTATGCACCTTCAAGCTGACATACTCCAAGGGCCTATCATTGCACCTCTCCTGTACATCATGTACTACTACAATCTCGTCTTATCATATCCATTGTGCCTTGTACGCTGATGGCACAAGCCGTTATACACCCAAAAGGTGGAAACAGCTAGCCGTTATTTGCAGGTGTCGGCGCAAAAATGCCGCATCACCCCAAATCTGAGTAAAACTCAAGCTATCTTCATTCAGCATTCCAACCATGTCAAAAAGAAACACCAAAACCGTGCCCACACCAGACTCCGTTTCGTTAAAGGACGAAATTTGTATCTGGGTGTCAAGTTTAACAGAAATCTAAAAAACACTCTCTCCAAGGTACGCAAAAGCGTGAACCTGATCTCCATACTCAGAGGACGCTTTAGAGGCTCTCCAAAAACTTTGCATCCCACTTAAAAAACTTACTTTAGGCCACTGATAGACTACAGAGCTCTTCTATACTCCACACTTTCAAATGCGCAAGCTCACAGACTCACAACCTGTGAACTAAGAATACTTCGAAAAATCCACAGCTTAGAGTTCCAGATTCAGAAAATCCAGAATTCCGAGGTCACTTCTATATGAAATTGCTCCGCAGAACCTATCATCTTAAATCTCTCCAGTCTAAATATCCGACTCGACGTGATGCATGAAACAATCCGATAGCGCACCAAACTTTCCATTCCGATTGGAAAGCCAGTCATCAACAAAGCAAACTGTCACGCAGACACCTTCCTCATCCGCTGGCTCGAATTATCCAAGCAATGCAGGACCCCCGCCCCGGGGGTTCTATTAAATATATTAGAATCAATCCCCCTTTCCGTTAGATGATTCCTACGCCTATATTATAGAAAATTAAAAGACAAAAAAATTAAAAAAATAAATAAAAATATAAAAAAGCGAAAAAACAAAAGACCAAAACAAACACCTATCCCACAACACCCTAATTTCTATTACAGGTCAACTAACACTTACTTGTCCAGCCGAGCAAGTACAACTAGAAGATACACAAGACCAACCAGCAAAGTGAGCTTACTCCATTTAACCAAACTTCCTCATCAGTCGACCATGCTATAGCCAAGATTTTTGCAGGTTTCCCTTGAATCTAAAGCAAATGCTATAGCACATATCTTTCCTGCAAGCTATTTGCTATCACAATATCTACAATTTACCCACTCACTACCAGATCCAGACTGAAGAGCATTATAATTTTAACGGTACTGGAGTTTCAGTGGGTCAAATCCCACAGAGTTGGCTACACCGGGATCCCACACTGTTTGATTGCTTCTATCTTGTCATGGCAATGTAATATGTGTTCCTTTTGTACTACGTTGTAATAGTAATCCAATTTCTATCGATGGACTTAATCTTCTGTGGAAAAAAACCCTGAAAAAAATTAAATAATAAAACTGTGACTAACTCTGTTTCGAAATGTATCTTTTCCCTTTGTTATTCGTATGCAATCATAAGTAGAGGCATTGGAAGTCTTGAAATTTACTAAATCCAATCTATCATGTCGATAACTGGCCATTGGTCTGCTTCTTACTACCCTTTCTTGTCTCTTACGTCTTTTTAGGTTTTCAAGAGGATCGTTACGTCTTTGCATAGCTTGGACATATTTCTTGGATCAGAATTGATTTATTCTTGCGTTTTCTAGTCCACACGATCCTGAGCATACAACTTCACGTGATCAAATTTCTTTATTGTCCAGCATTCAAAGGTATTCACGCGTTTTAGTGTTCGGGCTAGCTTCATTTAAGAGTTTTTACTTACTCGACTGTTTTTCCAAATTGTGCTAGTTTGCTAGTAGTGTTCCCGAATTAATCTTTTTATTTCAGCTTCGAAGTTTACCTTAGTGTTTGTACTTTTCACTCCTATGACTCGATTGAAAATAAAATTAACAAAGCATATAGACAAAGCAAACTTAATATTTGCTCTGTCGGTTGCTGAATTCCGCTATATCATTGGTTTACATCTATTTATACCGTTATCTAAGCGGTATGTATATATCGCGACATGAATTCAAGAAATGAAATGGTACCTGACGGATACGATAGGCAATAAAAAGATATTAGTAGTGGACCAAAAAATGAAGCTAGTTGAATAAGTTTTAAGCAATTAGGGTTCAAATAAATAACGCGTAATTGACATATATTTCGTTATCGATTTTCAAATGCACATTTTGCTACTAATAAAACCATTCCTACAAAACGGTTTATTGATGCCCTTCGAAGTGACAAAAGCTTTCTACCGTGAGAAAGCAAGCAAAATTGAGTGTATCCGCAAAGTCATTTGAATGGGCCATAAACTGACCGCTTGTATTTAGCCAATAACTTAAATTAGGCCTGGTACCGACATCCGATGTTTTTCGATGAATATGGTCACTAAAAAATCCGCATAAATCACTCTCATGCAAGCTTTCTTCGGATTAACTTGGTTTTCGCTCTATAAGAAGTTTGGATGTTTGTCAATTGAAAGTTTACAATTGCGCCTGTTTTTCTTTGCTCCGACTGAATTGCTAAAGCCAAATGGTAATTTTTGCTCGTGATTGTAACCTGCGCTCCAGTCCATGCGACAAGAGACTAACTTAGTTTCCCGGGCTCCGCCGACAAGAAATTCACAATTTATTAGACAATTTATTATTCTCAATCAGTTAAATTCAAGTAGGTTCGGCTTATTAAAATGTTCAATGTTTTTAAATAATTTATATCGTGTTAGAGTAGAACTCGAAGTAGAAATTTTTACGGATTGGAAGATTGTTCAAAACTAAGCCGAAAAAACCTTTGTCAAAACCAAAAATCGATTTAATTTTAAGTCTAGAATATCCATAATCTTTGTATCATGCGAGGCAAAAAAAAGTCTTGCAGAATTAGTTGTTAAAAACAGCATAACGTTAGAAAGCAAGACAACACTGTTTTTACGTTTCTTATCTCCTGCGTGCAAGTGAACAGACATTTAGAAAAAGCAATGTAAATGTAGAGAGGTGAAGTGTCAGAATCTCTTTATGCTTTATTACATGTTGGCTGCTGCCGCCAAAGGCATTCTTGTGATTTAACGTTTGTCTTTTAACAAAATTAATTAGTTAATTTATGAAATCTGCTAAACAAATTGTTGGTTTTCGAAAGCAAATATTTTTCAAATATTTCAGAACATATGCGTTACACTTAGCATAGCATTTGGGCTTGTCAGCTATTTTTCACGGTTATTTTAGGTAATTTATTTAGCTACTTTTATATTCATTTAACGAACATATAAGTACTATATATTATCCAATAAAAGTCAATACTTATATGATTTTCTATAATAAGACAAAAAAATCCTCCCCGTTTAATGGAAAGAGTTTTTAGCCTTTTCCTTCAGCCTCTTTCAGACAACAAAGGGGCATCATATTTATTGCAGGCTAATTCCTGATGCCAGCATCATCAGGAATTGTGACTTCTCAATCCTTTAAATATTGTGTTAGTCTACATATTTGACGAATTTGGTCCTGATATTTTGTTATTCATATGGAGCTGCTGAGACTAGGCTTTGGTAGCAAATTCGGTTTTAAAACCCAATCTGCAACGTTTAATCGGTTAAAATAATTTTGCACTACAGAGGCCAGGTTCAATATTGATTTAGTTACAGATATTATCTATTAACAAAACCTTTCCGTATTGCACTGTAACATGTTTCTTTGGGAATCAGGTTAAATAAATTTCAGAAAGTGCCTAAACAGTGTAAAGTCTATAATAATTTAGGAAATAGTTATATAGAGATGTGTAAATTTTGTATTGTCGAAGTTTCTTTTTTGTTAATTGCTGGATTGTTTTGTGAATAATTTTAGATGCAGAGTAGAATTTTGAATGTCTATTAATTCTTGGTTGTTAATTTATTTTTGTTACATTTTCTCGTGAATATTATAATATTCCAAAGCCAAAACTTTAGCTATAATAATCATTGCTTTGTACTATGATTAAAGATTATACTAAGGATTACTGCCTTCCAACTATTATTTGGAACCTTCCAACTACTATCTATCTTAGTACAAATACTGATGGTAAATATACTTATATACGTGTTTGTAGATTCAGTCTTCATATAACGTCAAACTGCTAAAGTTGGAAACATTTTTCTAACGTAACATTACAAATAATACCTTTTTTAACGGTACATTGGTGAAAATACACATTTTTGTAGACAAACGCATGAACACGACAGTCGAAAAATATAATAAGTGCATTGCTATTTTATAGCAATGTACCATTTAAATGAAATTTTTACACACACATGTCTGATGAGATCGCGAAACAAGCGCTTGTCACATGTTAGTAATTTTACAATTTTTCAAACTATTATAAATTCACAATAGGATTAATTGTCTAACCACAGTGAAGAAAGCTATGTTTGTTATAGCTGAATATAGTACAAAGGAATACTACTTTCCAAATATTATATAAAATTATTTATTTAGCATTCGGGTTATTTATCGATCATAGGAACTAGCAATTGGAGTGTAGTGTTGATTTATATGGACATCATTTTCTAATTACTTTGTGTTGGCTTTCAACCGCTAAGTTATCTAAGCCCAGCTGTTCTCTACATCATCGTAGTGGATTGGAGCTGGTTAAAATAGGATGAAGAATCCACCAGCAGAAGGCCTCATACCCACCATTTAAAGAAGGGGGGTCTTATTGGAGAAGAAGGAAACAGTAATATTACAGTTTGGTGCTCAACTTATGGCCAATGTAACCAGTTCTAGTGCATTCAATCCGAAGAAGGTGAATTGATGTTATTAGGGTTTTGGGGGTAATTTGGATTTCAGTTAGGTTATATTGGGAAACTAGCTGAGGCTGTGTGTTTATTAGTTCAGTTCAGCTGTGTTGTTGGGGTACTTCAGTTCGGATAAATTTGGGGCTTATTTATTGTGGCGTTTTGTTTTGATTTTCGTATTGTGTCGCGTATATGACCTTGATTGGTTGGTGTAACACGGTGTTCCGTGGGCTTGATTAGTAGTTCTGTTGTGATATTAAGATCCGTTGCAACTATGTAGATTTTCTGTTGTAAGCCGCAACTAATTTTTGTTCAGTCCTTTGACAGTTTGAAGCTTGGGTACAACCTTATCTGTGTTAGTTGTTTTAGTACCTATTTGGATTTTTGTGGTCTTTTGATCTTTTCCGAACCTTTAGTAACTTTAGTTGGAGTCAGTTGGTTACACAAATATTATTTGATCTTTTAGAGCTTTCGCTGTTTTTGGAACTGTATTATACACCATAATCGAGTTTACTGCATTTTTAACAACAGGTGATCTAGGTTCGTTTATGTATATTACGACTGTATAAAAAATGCTGTTCTGTATAACGTGAATGGGTCTTCGATTGTTGTCGTGCTTTAGTAATCATCTCTTCCTGTTTCCGTATTTTATGTTTACCGTACTTAATATATTAAACAAGATGTTTCTGTGAGTTTGTGTGAGTAAAACTGATCAATTTTGTTCTATTTGTCGCGCAACCGTGTCGAAATCATATGGGAAGAGTTTGTTAGCTCACGAAAAATGCTTACGATCTACTTTGTTTGTAAAGTTACTCTTGGAAAATTTTTAATTAGACTTGGAAATCCTAGATATGAAGATATAGGTAAACGATAAGAACAACTTAGGTGTAGATATACAGAAGAAGGTAGGTAAATTAAAACTAAAGCACAACTCACCGGTTTCTCAGCTTCTGCTTCACTTGGCTGCTGCTCAACTGGCTTTTCAAATCTTTGAAGAAATGACAGAGCATAGAATGCCCATGCATTAGGTTTGTACACCTCATCTGGGCTCTTTCCAGACCTCTTTGATGTGGCAATCTTCTTTAGTTCTTTCCTGAAATTGGTTCGTAGGCTGTTCATTTTCTTCTTTACATCTTCTCTTTTGGCACCCAGCTTTGTCCTCATTAAAAAGGAGATTAGGCAGCCTAGTGCAACAATCATAGCTGTTTTATTACTGTATTTATGGTTTACACAATGCTACAGTTCTGGATACAGTTCAAATTGCTCAATAAAGGTCCGAAGGGCTTCGTCTCCCGGGCGTTCAGTCTCGTTGTCACATACATTGTTTCTTCCATCTGACTCGTTTACCGCTTCAAAGTCTTCAGATATAGGCTTATGGTCACTCGCATAATCCATAATACTCCGCACAAAGATCACTTCCGTTCCCTAAGAAAGCGCGGCAACAAATGAGTATTGACTATGTTATTGACGTCCGCCCCTAGACGCTGAATAATATTAACAATATCCTCTCCACTTTTAAATATTGACGCCCCGAGATCAAAAACCTGGATCTCATCAATATCGTTTCAATATTGACCGACAAATTCTCTTTTTTTTCACCTTACATGATCAATATTATTGTCAATATCATACTGTATTTCAATATCATTGGTCGTGTAAGCGCGCTTTAAAATATATAAGACAAATCACAGACGCTACTCGAGGAAAGCACTATAGTAGAAGCCGACGATACTGAATAGAGCGAGAGGCTAGCCAAAAGACAAACTGATAGCGATATCAACATTGTAGAAAACCTTGTAGAAAACCAACATTGTGGATAATAAATATTCAGAAGAAAAATTGGTGGAACCATAAATTTTGGATCTCAGTTTTGAACCAAAACTTATAGAAATAGATATCAAAAATTTCATGATGATGGTGAATAAATCACGATTGTATATTTCAGTCATATACAAAAAACCTTTGTACTTACATTAGTTACGTCATAGCATGTCGTAACAGTGCTTCTGAAAGTTACTATTATATGGTGTGACTTCACTTTAGTTCTCGTCTTGTAGATATTTCCTGTGCGTCGACAACGCCATATAAATATCTCAGCACAGTCATTACTTACGGATGTAAATGAAGATATAAATATTGCAAGTGCCTTTTCATTGCGTCGTTAATATCATATGCGTGTTCGTTTATTTTCGCGCGCTTTAATATCAAGGCGAGGTCAATGAGCAGTGCACCAAGCAAATGACATTAAGCAGATGGATATATAAATTTATCTCTTTATGTAAAGTTATCCAGCTGACAAAATGTCATTAATCAACTATCTAAATGTTGTTTAGAATATCCACTCTATTATTTATGTTTGTCATATATTATTTAACAAACCATGATATTTGTTCTTGTCCTTTATTTATTTTGGACTATCGCACATTAATCTTATATTATGAAATCGTCTAGGCGTACTTAGTGTAACGCTTTTTAATTATCTAATGTTAAATTAGTTTCTGTGACTTTTACAATTATTTATATAATATTTAGTTAAATTCGAAAACATGTGCCTTAATCTAGAGGCTTGAATAATTAAATTCCTTATTCTAGTTTTTCTTTCGGTTTAATTTAAGAATAAAGAATTCAGTTTGGTTCCAGTTTTTGCTTCTTGTAATTAACGCTTCTTTGCCAGTTTTTAGTCTCCATTCAGTTAAAGTAATTTGATAATTCGTTTTTGCTTTTTCCTGTGAATTTATTTTTATGTACTTCTACAGCGACAAAATGCTGCCGCTTTACTTTTTTACCTATGGAAAGAGAATAGCGCTATGAATTGTGTGGTAAACGGTAGGTCAGTAAGAGCGGAAAATTTAAATTTAGCGTAATTTTTACTGTCTTACTTTGACAGCCAAAGTCCTAGGTCAGTTCGATAATAAACATATCTGTGACAGTTCGATAATAAACCATTAATAAAAATGATAATAAACCATTAATAATAATTGCGCGCAATTTTTTGAAGATCAAATATTCCAAATGCTTCAACTGTGAACAGAATGATTGAAAAAATTAAGAGGCTTGGGTCAATTGCTGATGTCAGATTCTTGACACGTGCTCGTCCAGGTCGTTCAGCAAAAAAACATCACCGCTGTTCGCCAACATGTAGTCGAGGGACCGGGAACATACATTCGGCAACATGCTCAAGAAATGAATATTTCAAGAAGCACTATACAGCGTATTTTGCAAACAGCTTCATGCCTACAAAATCCAGCTGACTCAAGAACTCAAGCCTACAAACCATGCATTACGAAGAGAGTTTGTCAATTGGGTCATTGAACAATAGAAAGTGGACGGTGAGTTTTCCAACAAAATCATTTTCAGTGTGAGGCCCATTTTCAAATTGACGGCTTCGTAAACAAGCAAAATTAACGTATTTGGAGTGTTTGGTGGTTGAGCAGGAGGAATAATTCAACCATTTTTTTCGAAGATGCTGCCGAAATGCACAAACAATTTTTGTGCCAAAAATGAATGGTTCAGTGTAAAAGACATGTGGTTTCAACAAGACGGTTGTTAAGTTTTTTGAATTTAAAAGTTCATGTTAATAACCCCGCAACCACACAATCCTTGAAGGTGGAGATTTGGTACTGTATCCAGCCATATTTATGCCAAACTGTGATTGAACAATACCAAGGAGGGCATTTATCTGATGCGTTGGTCCATACATAACTTCCACATTTTTACTTTACGATTGAATAAAAATTTTGGAAATTCCTAAAAATTCCAAAAGTACTTAAACCTATATTACAGACACCTTTTAGTATATTGGAATGCCCACATATTTCGATTTCACCCGCATAGTACCGACATTTCATTGTGTCATCGTAGGATAGTGGACTTCTTTTCTGAAATATTTCTTCGTGCGGCCTTAGAAGGCCATTTTTAAATCGATTTCTCGTCGAATGCATCGTGTACTTTTTCACTTGCCTCCAACTTTAGTTTTGTTGATTTCTGAAGCAAATGCTTAACTTTTTGACCTCTCAATCGCACTTTGAGTTACACGCACTGAAGCACTGAAGCATTTCTGTGCAATACTCTGAAGCACAGAAATGCTTCAGAGTATTATTTCTGAAGCATTTCTGGTGATTGTATTTCTGTTCTAATAGCTAGCATACGGACGATGCATTGGTTAACTATTTTCCTCTTTAAGCATGTTGGAATATCCCACTATAAAACTTCAATTAATTAACCAAGTGGCGTGCGTGCACAACGAGTTAAAAGTCTTTAGATTAATAGTTAATAGTATTTAGTTATTGCTTTAGTTTTATATTCCAGTAAACAAAATTATGCCGCTTAATATCACCGGATAATTTTAAAGATGTTTCAACACTCCACACAATGTGATCTATGTACCATTTGTGACAATTGTAGTCAGAGTTCCAGTTCAGCCTTCTATTAAGTTATATAGTTTAAGCACTCAACTGAATAAGTTTCAAAATTCGCATAATTATAGTCTCAGAAACATTCACAATGCTGCTATTTTTGAGAACTTTGGCAGCCGGCTGCTATGATCCTCGGTGGAAATTGTTTTAAGTCCAATAGTTTTAGGACAATAAAAATTGATCCAATGGTATCCAATTTTTCACTTTTGCGGTAAGTGGTGTCATTTTGAAAGTTGAGAATCCTGTTTCTATTCATTGTTTCTAGCAATTTCAGCATATTGAGACTTATATCAAGATATATTATGTTGCGATCTAATATAGTCTTCTAGTTATAATTTAATAGGTTTATCTACAGAATTCATCTACAGAATTAAACTCTGCACGGGACAATTTTCATGTAAAATTGTATTTTGTATGGTAACAAAGCAAGTTACTGTAAAAATAAAATTCTTTTTAGATTTCAAATTAAAAAAATTAAACGAGTGAGATTTGGGAACCCTATTAGATCAAACGAGTATTACATAGAAATGATGCATGTTTTTGCCAACATATATTCATAACAGAAATGGAAGTAGATAACGTTTATTATTATTATTCGATCGATGTTTCAAAAAGATTAAATATGTAAACAAATATTATTAAATATGATTTCCGCTCCGCTTTTAAAGTACGTTACATATCATCATCATCAATCAGCCCATATTCGTCCACTGCTGGACATAAGCCTCCCTTGATTGCTTCCACATTCTCCTATT
>WYDF02272900.1:0-17876 GCA_009867245.2 Adranes taylori | reverse complement strand
TAATTCTCGAGATATTGAATTATCTAACGAATTTAACGTTTCTATTAGAAACGATAAAATCCCTTCACTTTTTATTAGTCCATATCACGTCGACATAATACATCGGACGCTAATTTTACTGGACGTAAACAAGTAATTAATGCACTTACTATTTGGAACAGCTGAACTTCATTTTCAAGTAGATGTGTAGCATTAATTTCGCATAGACTTTTTTTAATCGGAATTCTAATTTGCTCAAATCACTTTTAATTCTTTACCACATTGTAATTTAACATTTTGCTGAAGAATTGTGTTGCGCACTGGCGATTTTCTAAAGGTCATTATTTAAATTGTTTGAGTCAATGTTTGAATTATTTACATCTATTACTTCTTCCACCTGGATCTTTTCATTGGATTAATATAGACTGCCATTCTTCTATGATCGATGCCTCCGCATTGCTGACGTTTTCTTGATTTTCAAAGCCTAATTTGTTAAAACTAGGATATATAAGGCGTGGATTTTCACTTTATTTTATTTGCTTTGAAAATATCAAGTCGATGTTTAACTATCTCTATCAATTTAGATTTAGTTACGTTTCCTAGTTGTGTGTTGAGGTGAAATATTATTTAGTGTTAATTGAAACTCTCTAATTAATGGAATAATTAATGACACAGTAACCTATTTTTCATCTGAAAGAATGTTTGTGAAATCATAAGCAGGTTTCAATGTAAGAACCCAGTCATTCAAAATGTTTCACTCATCAGCTCAGTTAAGCATTCTATTATTGTGGGTAAATTTGCTATAGTTACACTCAAAGAATCCTTGATTCGAAGTAATCTTTCTAGCATTATATAGCAGGAGTTCCAACGAGTAGCTATGTCTTGTTTTACTTTGAAAATTGGCAATTTTAATTGCTCTTGTACTTGCTTAAGTTTGTTTGTAGCAATAACTCTGTGTATAAAATGTCCTACCAAAGGTCTGCATTTCTTTAAGAGAGCGCCTAGATTTAAATCACTTTTATTACTTCATTTATGCATAAATTTGGAGTGTGCAATACAAGGATGATGATATTTCTTCAAATGGGAGTAAAGTGCATTTTTTATATTAGCACCGTTGTCCGACACTACAGTTATTATATTTTCAATACGTTCCATACTTAAAATATAGCTTTCGCCACATTAGAAATATTTTCTGTTTCTCTTGTTGCAAAAACCCGCGAATGCGATTTATGGTTATGTATAAAATGGACTGTCAATGTTAAATAACTTTTGTTATGGTCTGAAATCTACATGTCAGTTGTTACAGAAATATATTTAACAACATTTAATTTATCTTTCAACTGTTTCTTGGCTTCCGCATAATATTTAGGAAGCAGAACTTGTGTAAGTTTATGGTTGCAGCATTTCTGAGTAGTCCAAGATGCCTTCATTCTCAACTATAGACAAAGGTTGATTATCTCGTTTTACCAATTTTTCTACAATATTAATAATTTCAGATTCGGAATAAGTCAGCGCTATGGCCTACGAGTTTTGTCCACTGAGTTTATTCCGTCCGAATCGGTAAACGGTTTAGTGAAGTCACTCTGTTCTCTTTATCTTTTCTTGCATTTTCCATACAAAAATACTTAAGCTTCTTAAAGTACCTCAAAATTATATACATTTATATACATACATAGTTAAAGAAACGAACTAAAGTAGTTGGTACAAAATGCTATTTACGGAGGTGGACGATAAATTTAGAATATACGATTCAAGACAGAACAAACAGATATAAACTTGGCGATAGTGTTTACTATCTCGTGTGAACAACACTTAAGAATAAAGCAATTCAAGTAGTGAGTGCAATTAGAATCAATATGAAATTAGGTTCGATTATTAGAATCGCTGGAGCAGCGAGACCCGATTATTTGAATTTATTTCTTATTCCCAACACTAAAAAAAATGTCGTCAAACAGTCCAGATTCTGGAATGGACCCATATTCAACGGATAGTAACGAAGAATACTTACGTTAAATGATATTAGTTTAAAAACTCAATGACCTAACCTCAATCGTGATTCCCTAATATTGATTAATCGGTCGAATTATCTAATGAACAAGCCCAACGTAGTATTCAAAATTATATGATCAACAAGTTGTTGCATAAAAGTCTGAGTAATTCAAATTCTTTTACGTCATAACAAGCTTCATTATTGTGGCATTTATAAAAGAAACTGTAAAGCACATTATGAAATCAGGATACCCCAATATTAAATTTCCGCATACATACTTCGTATCCCATAAGCATTATTCTTAACACAAATGTATGCCTCTTAAAAATGCACCCAGTAGGATGTTTA
The DNA here is from genome assembly GCA_009867245.2 of Adranes taylori. NCBI lineage: Eukaryota > Metazoa > Arthropoda > Insecta > Coleoptera > Staphylinidae > Adranes > Adranes taylori. The sequence continues at coordinate 15,559 of WYDF02272900.1, read as the reverse complement.
ATTATTGCGAAAATTCTAGAGTAAGAATTTCTTTTATATTCTTTTGCTGGGTTTTATTTTATATTTTATTTCGCATGAGGATTAAACACTTTCCAGTGGAAAACTGGTTTAGTTAGTTAGTGAATTACAGCCGGTTGAATAATAAACGAAATATGTAGTAAGCTACATCTTGTAATAAATTTTAAATTCTACTTACTCTTTTCGATGTGTAAATCACTTGCGTTTTTATTTTCATAAGAATTATTTGAGATAAAATTATGAAACTTGGAGATTTAAAAATAACATTCCTAAGTTCTACAGTAATTAAATATAAATAAAACTCCAACAAAAACATAATAAAGTCTTAGGCCGGCCTCACACAAGCGCAATATCCTCTGAATTCAGAGACGGAATTCATAATCTGAATTCCGACACCTTTCACACATATCTTATTGAATTCTGTTAGATTAGTATTCTCGTATTTCTCAGCTTGCGAACATTGTTGATGGGTATGGAAGACGAAGTGATACTTCTTATCGCACTATTTTTAGCTACTTATAAAAAAAACGCAAACGAATACACTGGATTTACCCTCTTAATGTGATAAGAATAAGGGGCTGCCAGTACCACATTACGGCAAGAAAATTACGACAGCATCCTGATAGATTTGTCGATTATTACAGAATGTCAGTTACAACATCATTTGATGAACTACTAGGATTGGTGGGAGATAAAATACGAAAGAGAGACTCACACATGAGAAGAGCTATTTCCGTTTGAAGAGAGACTTAACCCCTTAGCTACCATAGAATTTCTAAAAAGATGTTCTTTATTTTACCAACGGCACTTTAAAGTCCAATGATTTTAGCGAGCTTTATTTTATTAGATTATTCCTAGAAAGTGAAAATTACAACCAAGATATATTACCATTTGAGTGTTGATTTCAAATTTTCGGTTACAAGTTGTTCATATTTGAACTATTATAAACGAGAGAAAAAGATTAAATTTTTTCAGAAAATTGATGTGCGGTATAGAGTAATAACGTAAGTATAAAATACAAATATTTACAAATACAAGTATTTTAAATATAATTATAAGAGTGATTATTGTGTTTATTGCAATGGTACTTTGAAGTACCGTAAGTAAATAAAGAGACCTATCTGTATGAAAAGCAAACGTCATCTATATACCTAAAGTACATTTATGATATGTGTATCTAACTTTATTTTTTCATTATTTTAGATAATGCCACGTTTCTGTAGTTTTTGGTCAACTAGCAAAGATTTAAACGTTATTGCGACCAAAAGGCCAAGAAATCGTTTTCAACATATAGATTTCTTTACGTTAATGATAATAGTAAATTAACTGTTCATAAGAAAGACAAATTATGTAAGATACGTCCTCTAATTGATATTCTGAATACACAATTTTCTTTCTTTATTATGGTTCACGAGAGCTAAGCATAGATGAATCTATGATAAAATTTAAAGGGCGATCCTCTATAAAACAATACAATCCAGCCAAACCAATAAAGAGAGGATATAAGGTTTGGTGCCTAACTCATTGCCATGGATGTCAAAACAATTTGACTTAAATTAAGGAAAATACGAAACTACTGAGTAAGTTTAAAGATTTTAATTTAGGAGAACGCGTAGTTCTTTTTCTCAGTGAAAGTGAATAGGGTAAAAATAAAATTCTGTACTTTGACAACTTTTTCACTTCAGTGAAACTTTTAGAAAAATTAAAGAAAAAAAACTTTCTGGCTTGTGGAACAATAAGAACCAATAGTGTAGGAATTCCTAAAAATTTAAAAGTAGATAAAGAAATGGAATGTGGTAATATTGCATATCAGTCATCAAACACACGTATAACATTTTATAAATGGAAAGATAATCGCAGTGTTACTATAGCATCAAACTTCCATGGAACAGAAGAAACAACAGCTTCGCGTAAACAAAAAAAAAATGGTGACGTAAAACAAATAAAAGCCCCAGCAGTTATAAAAGATTATGGGCGGTGTTGATCACCATGATCAGTTGCACGCTATTTATATGATTAGTCCTTGCTCAAAAAAATGGTGGCATCGACTCTTTTTTTGAATTTTTAGAAATAGCGTTTGTAAATTCATATGTTGTGGCAATAAACTTTTGGAAGGTGCCAAATACTAAAACTTTATTAGAATTTCGGCGAGATGTAGCCTTAGGATTAATTCATCCTAAACCACTAAAGCCAAAAAGCCGATTGTCAGACTTACCGTTACAACTTGAACCGAAGCCTAAGTGACGTCGTGTTTCATACAGCGTCCAAGCATCACAATGCCTTGGTGACCTAGTAACCATTGGGTAAAATTTAGCAACAATAGAGGCCGTTGTGAAATGTGTAGTATCAAAAAAATTCAGTCCACGCCCCATTCTATGTGTTCCGGTTGTGAAGTCTACCTCTGTGTTAATGAAAACAGGAACTGTTTCGCTGAGTACCACGAAATTAAACTTTAAATGGTAAAATAATTAGATAATAACATGGTAAATTAGATAATTTTACCAACGGTACTTTAAAGTACCAAATTTTGAATTAGTTCCAAAAAGCTTCATAATTACCAAATAAACTAGTTGCTACTAGTTTAATAAACAATTAATTTAAAACAATTATTTATGACTTATTAGTAACTTAATTAAAATGTTACTTTCAAGAGAGTCAAAAATGTTGGTACTTATAAGTACCGCGGGTAGACAAATAGTTAAGGTAAGTTTATTTTTGTACTCAAGTTGTTAAACATAAAACAAAAATGAAACTTAGAAGCTAAGCGTGAAAATTCGCAACGAAAATATCAATATCCATCTATTTACAAATACTGATTAAGCTGAGTTTTACAACAGTCATGGCAAGAAGTCATTGTTACTTGCGTTTGGGAAGTTGACGCAATAACCACAGCGGGTAGACTATATTCATAATATTTGCCACGAGATGCAGATTGATTGTCCATTGTCTGATCCAAGACGACTGATAAGTTCTTGTTGTGAACATGGTATGGTAATTACGTTCTGTAGGGTTGTATATCTTAATTGCTGGACTTGTGAAACTGAACTGCTCTGGGAACTATCCTGATTGACCAAAGTATATCTAGTTCCGGAACTAGGGGTGCTTGAATTAATATAGTATGGTGAGATGCTGAGTACACTTTCTTCAAATATATTTTTAAGAAGCTGCATCATGCGTAATTTAAAGGCAATTATTTGTAGGTGTGTCATTTTTCTCATGTCTCCAGAAAAAAATCATAATCTCTTCATCATAATCTCTCGTAGTAGTAGTAGTTTTTTTGTTTATAAATTAATTTCTCCTAGTATATATATCTTGTGATATTTTTCTTTGTTTCTGGTTGTCCTGGGGTATTCTTCTTGTGTATGTTTTTGGCTTTTATATGCTCTAGTGCTGTTTGGTTGATAATATCCCTTTGTTCTTCGTGCTTATAATCTACAGCTTCGTGGTATTGTGTATCTTCATCTAACCCTCGTTATCATTTGCTTCATAGTTTCCTTCATGGGTTCTCCTAGTAACTACTTTGTCCAAAAAACTTAAAATGGCTGCGAAAATATATCTTTTCCCTTTCTTTGCAGCAGATCCTGTAGGACAACTTTTCACAATTTTTCTTTGTTTCAGATATCCCGCTACTGGGGATAACTTCGAAAATTTGAAGTTAATGAGAAGCACTACAATCTCCACTATTATTTCGGAAACTTGTGCGATTATATGGTATGTCTTAACCGTTATAAATGAATCCACCATCATCACAAGAGCGTTGGCTTGAAATATCCGAGAACTTTTATAAGAAAACTAATTTCCCTAATTGTGTTGGTACTGTAGATGGAAAACATATAAGATTGATTTCACCACAGCAAAGTGGATCAACATATCACAATTATAAGAATTTCAATTCCATTATATTAATGGCTGTTGTTGATGCTGACTATCGTTTTATAGCGGTGGATATTGGTTCGTACGGGAGAGAAGGAGACAGTAGCGTTCTTCAACAATGGAATTTCGGAAACAAGCTTTCCGAGTATCGCCTAAATTTGCCAGCCCCGAAAGCTTTACCAAAGAGCACAATATTACCCCTCATTTTTTCTCAGGCCCTATCCAAGAAGCCACTTAAACAACACGCGAAGGATTTTTAATTAAAGACTCAGTCGAGCGCGCAGGATAGTGGAATGTGCTTTTGGTATACTGTGAAACAAATGGAGAGTTTTCCATACAACTACCAGATTTTGCTATAAAAGTAACGAAGGCGGCATGTGTATTACATAATTTTGTTCGATCAAGGGACGGGTATAAATTTGAAGAGACTTTAACACATTGCTTTGATGACATACCATATGAAACACCACGTTACAGGGCAACTAATACGGGCAGGCACGTTAGGGATAAGTTTGCACAATACTTCATGATGCCATCTGATTAATTAACATGGCAATACAACCAACCATTTAATTTCTGTACTTACTTTTTATTTTTTTTTCCTCGTCACTTAATGTATTTTAATTTTGTATTAAAATTTTAAATATTTCCAGCCAAGCTTAAACTTTTTTCCTTCTGTCGTGATAGTCCTCCAAGGAATACAAGGAGTCCCATATACAAGGACGACTTCCACGCACGAATTTAAATTTTCTGTATCACACATCAGAAGTCAACTCAGGTAATCTCATCACCTCGTGCAGCACCACAACTCAAAAAATCAGAACATGATTCCGGCGTGTGTGTGCTCGCTATATTTAAATATATGGAAAGAAAGTGCGTTGTGAAGTCATAATTTTAAATCTTCTGATGCGGAATTCATAACGTTCGTCAGTATCACTCTGACAGATAGATCTGAAAAAATCAGGACGTGTATACAGCATAATATAAATTCTAAGCAATTCCGGGCGTTATGAATTAATAATATGAATTCCGTCTCTGAATTCAGAGATATTCCTTCTATGTGAAGCCGGACTTACGAATATAATTCCGAAAAATTGCATAATATTTTGCATTCGCAGTCACTGAACTATGTTAAACTATTGCATAAAGGATTTGTTCAGCAATGTCTATTATCATTACATCTGAATAAATAAGAGATTCACTATCAATTCTATTCCAAGATTTACCGAAATTTAATTAAATGTTTAATAATTTTTCAAATATAAAGGAAAACTAGTTAAACCTATTTCTCTAAATTGAAAACAAATATAATTATCCGCAAGATAAATTATTTAAATTAGTTATTTCGTACGATAACAATAGGTAACTTTGATCGCAGTAAAACCGCTACGTATCAGCTTAGATGCAGAATATTGAATCCATCGCTATTGTACCGCTTTCTATGTACAATTTAATCAGGAATAATCTAAGGGATATGATTTTAAATAGTAGTGAATTTTGTATGCTCTTTTAACAATATCAGAGATGTAATTTTAAGAATTTACTTATGAATATACTTCCGTCAAAAAAAGTATATGTTTCGTGGACAATATGGTTCAACTGCATGTCTGCTAATCCAAATAGATAAAAATTCATATAGTTATTGAATAATTGTGTTTTAATTGTGTTTATTTGCGAAATTACCTTTATTATTGAGTGATTGTGTGAGGTCGGACTGTTGGTGCAGTGGGGTTTTCACCGACTCGCTCCGTCAATTGAGGCATGGCAATTTGAGTTGCAAATCGCGACATACATTGACTAGTCTGGTAGGTCTTGTTTTTTAATAATTAATCTGTTTCAAATCTTGAATTATAATCAGAAAGTGTAATACTGTCTGCTGAAATTGAGACTCCCTGTATTATTATTCATCTTAATAATATTTCTATTATTATTCATCTTAATAAAATCTAGTTTATCAAATTATTCAGTAGTTTTGAGAGTTTTGGCGATAGGAGATTGGTCCTACTGATTATCGATTTTCCCATAGTACTTCAGAAATTATCGTATTTCTGCCGATTTTTTTTAATTTGCAATTAATTGATTGGTCTGCGGATTAAATTACTACCGTCGACCGAATGGGAGTTGGATAGTGTCGTTGAAGATTTGATGAGTGGGGTGCCGTTTTGCTTAACGGAATTTTATGAAGCCATGTATAGGCACCCTCCATTTTATATTGGCGTTGAAAATAAACCAAATCTTTGACTCCTGATTAATGTAGATCGCCTTAATTTGATATGTCGTTATAAGTGTGCAATAGCATTGTGAAAATGTTGAGGGAAAATGGGAGTAGTTTTTAAGATAAGCCATTAAGCATTTTTAGCTGGCGTAGACCGGATCGCGTAAGAAATGGAAACTTTAGTTTCCAAAATGACGCTAGAATATATTTGTGGTTAATAAGCAAAGCCCTTAGGACATCTCCTGTTTAATCACTCACAGTTACACGTGCGGTGGCGCCTTGATTGTGTCCGTTAAATATCCTCGCCGTAGAAATGTTTTAAGAAATTTCAAACAGCATGTTCGTGTGTGTGTGGAGTGGATCCACCATTTTCGACTCTCAGCAAATAAAACGCGCATCCGGATTTTGGATGTGTTTTGTCGCAACGACGTAGGCAGTTGTTGGAGATGGTAACACCTGTGGAATTCGCTTCCAGCCAGCCGTCGCAACAAAGAAACACTTATGACAAGTATCTTCTCTGCTTAACCTATTTTTGTCTTGTTCTAATTTTGGTGCATCACGTAATTGAACTAATTTGAATTTATTGGCTGTAACTTAATTCGTAATTGCATTACATCTGATCAAACATCATTTAGAAGGATTTTTTTCTTTAAGAGTTATTTACTCACTGCCGTGGGCAGTTTTATATTTTTTAATTAAGGGTGGGAGTAATCAGTAAGGGGTTTAGCATTTTTAGTGAATTTTGGGGCAAATATTAAAGGGGATTTCAACTTATAGTTCGTGATTTATTGCTATTTTTGTTTTTATTGTAAAGCAATTTGTATTTCATTAATGGTAGTACCGTTAATCTCTACCTTTAATAAATTGTCCGTTTTAAAGAATATGTATGCATTGTATTGGGGTCATGATGGAATCTTATAAATAGAGGGAGAGTTTATGTTGTAAAAATTACAGTTACATATAGAACTTATATATTGAACTTACATTTACATATACATATAGTTACATATAGAACTTACATTTACTACTTTTGTAGTTAAATTATTAATTACTTTGCAGTTAACTTGTTAATTACAGTTAAATATCAGTGCAGTTAACATATACTAGTAGTTCAAATATTATTATTGCCACCCATAGTTTCAAGCTGTTACTGTTATTATTGTAGTTTTTAAATATTATTCCGTTATCATATTTTGCAATCTATTACAGTTATTGTTACAAATTTTAAATATTATTGCCGTGAAATTTTTTCAAATATATGTTGCAATCTATTACTACTATTGTTATGAATTTTGTAAGTGCTGGTTATTTGTTATTTCATAACTTGTAGAATTTATTTTATGTGCATTTCCTCCCCTATTTATCCGAGATTTAGGACTCCATACAAACAGTAGCGGACACCTCATTCTAAGTCTAGCTTGAGCCAGTTACCAAGAAGCCTCCAGAACCACGATTTTCGTATAAGCTATCTCTACTTCTTCATTTGCTGCCTTCTTTGCTCGTTTGAACCTCTCCCTTTCTTTGTTACATCTTTATCAAAATCTAATCCGTTATCTTATGTTAATTATCCTCTTTGATAATTGCACACTCAAATTGTCATGAATTCATGAATTTGGTAAGAATGTATCTTTTTAAAAACACTTAAAAGTATCAACGTTGCCTTATCTTACAGTAGTTACTATTTCAACATTTCATATTCGAATTTCGATTTTCGTTTGAACTCGATGGACTTTATTTGCATTTAGAATGCAGTAGAGTTCAATGAATATTTATAGTAATTACAGTTTGATTAGTTCATTCCGGAAGAACAGAGTTAATGACAAATTTTATATTTTCGGATGCTGCAGGAAGATGCATTTTTAGAAGTTAATAATGGAAAAGCAGTTTTCATAACAAACTTTAAACCTTTTTAACCAATTTTTTATATTTTATTGGAAAAATATTTTTTCTCAACATTAGCTGGATCAAATCATTTTAAGCAATAAAATTATTATACAAGATTTATAATGAATGGAACATCATAAAATAATTGTTATGTTTATGTAAGCATAAATGTACACCACATTTGTCACCACACTGCGTTTAATTACGTTTTATTACTGCGTGGCATAAACAATATGCCACGTCCACTCGAAGGTCTGTTAAGCGAATTGCTTGTTAATTTTAGGTTTATTCACCCGTTTGTATAATATCCAACTGTTGATAAGTGCCTAGGAGGTGGTAAAATAGTCTTATATACCACGTGTTTGTTCATATTTGTATCTTGTATCGTCCAATGTCAAGGAGGTCTACACCACCCATATGTTTATTATATTCTTTTATCACTTTGGGACACTCAACAGTAACGACACATTTTTGTTTGCTATCATACCTCTTAACAGTAGTAGTTGGTAATATACCTGCAAACGAACATAATAGTGTCACAATCTTGTGTCCATCCATAAGACTGCGGACACATCAATACCATCAATGTCGGTTACATTTTCAAAAGATGTTCCTCTTTGTTTTTTCTTTAGTTCAATGATTGCCTTTTGGCAACTTGCAGTTTGGTAGTATTTGTCGTCGAATTAACAAACTCCAAGAACTGTGGATTCCATTTTGTACAAGATATGCCACTAGAAGTAAAGTTTGGAATATTGTCCCTACCCGTATAAATTTCGAATTTGTATGCAAACCCATCAGTGTCACATATGAGTTTATAACCCCATTTATAAGGTTTAGGTGGCATATATTGTTTTATATGGTGTCTTGCTTTCGTCGTGCATAATTGCTCATCAATAGCTAAGCATTGTTTCAGTGGTATAGACCCAAATCTAGCATTTAGTGCATCAATAATCGAAAGTATTTTATATAATTTAACAAACTTTGAATTTTTTTATGAGGCATGGTACTATTGTCTGCAAAATGTATACATTTGCAAAATCTCTCGAATTCCGATCTACTAATAACGGACTGTATTTGAGGATAACCGAGATTGCTGGATCAGTATGTTCTCGTTAGGCATATGTATTAGTCATTTAAAAAAGATTTCCTTTGCGCGACTAATTGATTATTTGTGAGTAAAACAGTTTACGTGGACGGAACATTTAAGTATTTATTGTACTAAGTTTTTCACGTTTTTCATTTATTTACTGTTCATGGAGTTGAAAATGGACACTATGTGCCATTAGTGTTCTTTTTGCTGCCGAATAAATCTACAAGTTCATATGTAATAACTTTCAAGTGTTTAAAAACAGAGTATGAGAAGTTAGGTTCGAATTTCAATCCGAAAATTGTGTGTGCAGATTTTGAGATAGCAGATTTTGAGATAGTAAGTAAAGCACGTTTTTCCGGGTACAACACTAAAGAGATGTAGATTTCACCTCGGACTGTCCTGGGTAAGCTTTTATTTATTTTTTCAAATTATCAGTTTCAGATTTTCCACTTTCTAACGCATAATATTTTAGTTAATAGAAAGTTTCATTTGATTATATTTATTAATTTGGATATCTAAAAAAATAAACATTTAACCTATAAAGCATTAACGGTTATATAACTAACCATTATAGTTATGTTTGTACATGGAGAAAAGTTCAAAAACTTGGTTTAGCTCCAGAGTACTCAAAAGACAACGATATCAGAAAATATCTTCGATATATATTCGGTCTTCCATTCTTAAAACCTGTAGAAGTTGGCGATTGTTTTGTCATAGATTTTGTCGAGATATTGCCATTAGAGAATACAGCTCTTATGGAATTTGTTGATTACTTAGTAGAGAGCTACATTTCGGAAGAAGCGACTTTTCCACCAGAAATGTGGGCCGAAAATAGTTCATCACCGCAATGTACTACCAACGCATGTGAAAGTATTCATTTAACGTTTAATTCGCTATTTTATAACCCGCATCCAAATATATTCCAAATGTTAGAAGTTTAAACACTCATTCAAATAGATACGTATATAACGATGCTTGGTACCGTACAGCCAAAAAAAGTTTACCGAAAGGCTTTCTATAAGCGATAATTTGTCAAAAAATAAAATATTTCGATGCAAACACTGACATGTCAACTACAGCCAATAATAATAGAGAATTATTCTCACATGATTTTAATATCATGGCGGATTGTACTTATTTTTAGATTAATCAGAACTGATTTTAACAGACATTGGAAGTGGGTTTTGGGACTATCCAAACAGATTAGTGCTCCAAATGCCTACAGTTTAAAGAAAAAATTAAGCACTGTAGCGATGCTAATACAAAAAACGAATTAATAGCTAATCTAAGAGTGCACACATTGCAGACTAAATGTTTCTATGAGATGTTCAAGATAGATGATCTTCAGATTGCAATGTTCTCTTTTGACTGCCAAAAGAATATGCCGTTGCCTAAATTGCTAGACCAACAAGCGTATTTTTCTATGCAAATTAATTTCTATAATTTCTGTGTAGTAGCTGAAAATTCAAAATCGAAGCTGTCTAATAACAATGTTTGGAGTTCTGTTTGGACAGAATCAGACTAACCGAAAAGTTCGAAGGAGTCTGCTTCTGGGATTTATCACGTTTTATCAAGTGTTGAATTTTCTGAAGAGATAACGACAGTTCGCTTCTTTTGTTTATGGTAGGCCATTCGTTCGTACCACCCGACAATATTTGGTAATATAGAAACAATTGTAAGAAAACAATCTGAATACTAAACCCAGAAGGTTGCATAAACATCATAGAACCTCGAACTAAAGTTTTAAACATGGGACAAGACTCCAAAGTTTTGGACCGGAAAGAAGAATCTCGAAAAACCTTTAAAAGTTTATCTAGTTTATCTGGCACTTCAAATTAAAGCCTTGCAAACGATTTATTTTTACAAAGAGTAAAGATACTGTTTTAATAAGAGGTGAAACCTTCTACAAAAATGACCTGGGTCAAGGTAAAGGGGTTTGTAAGAGATAATTAAAAAGTACAGGTATGAAACCAAAATAATTACATATACAGGTACAGGTACCACTTATATCCGACAAGATAAAACGTATTGAAAGTTTAAAGAGTAACTATTATGGCGAGCAAATCCAGCATTGCAGTATATTCTTCAACTTTTTGAACGTTATAAACATATTGTTGAAACTACCATCGAGGAAAAGTCAGTAGCGGAAGATACAGATTGAAATGAAAAAACTAAAACACTGTTCTTAATTATTGTTTTCGATACTATCATAATTTGACAAGTAAGTTTCTCCTTCTTTAAGAATTTGACTCATGTTCTCATGTATCATCATTTAACTCTAAATGATGTTTTCATTTTATTTCCAGAATGTATTATTACACTCCAGAATGTATTATTATATCCAATTGTATTATGTACAATATACATGTTTCAAATTAAAATTTTTAATTTATTTTCTTAATAGTAGTGTTTCCATATTTTTAGATTCAAATTTCGCCATGTCCATCATTTAAATGCAAAACTCATCATGTCAATCTAATTTTTTTTTATTTTCAACTTGTTTCGCCAGATCGTTTGAAAACCTGCAGTTATGTAATGAATAACTGCAACGAATTCAATTAAGAAAACGAAAACCGGTTTATTATTCTTGTCACAGTTTTTGGCGGTTTTCTTAAAATTTGTTTAAAAGGACATGTCGCATTAAGCATATATACCCCATTTATAAAATTTAGATTTTATAATATAATGTAAATACAATTATAATTTCCGGCCATGAACCTGATGGAATAGTATCCCGTAGAAAATATCAAAAAATCTGGATTTAAACTATAATGTGTTTGGGCAGCAATTTTATACGCCTTTGCTACCTATTACCCGTCAAAGCCATCACGACTCGAGGTTCACAGTAGCCAATCGTTCTGACCTACTGTAGTAGTGTATTCACGCAGAAAATTTTCAGCATTTATACTATGACGTAAGTCTGGCGTTCACGGGCTCTTGGACTATATGATTATATACCTGCATCTCTAACTCCGTTTTGCATTTGTAAATTTGCATATTTGCTTACTATTATTAACCCTATAGTTGGTTCTGTCCAGTATACTGAATATCATTTTTAAAGTTGAATTTCCAGCTTCTTGTTCATTATTTGAATATACTAGCGCTTTCATGGCATTACTATGAACTGTATTCAATTTCAACACTTGGCAAAACTGAATATTATATTGGTCAGCAGTTTGATAACCTTAAGATTGTCACAGCTCGTCATTTCTCCTCCTGTTTCGTCTTACAGGTTCGCCTTGAAGTTTTTGGTTACTTTTATGTTTTTAAGTGCTATTTTAGGTTGTTCTTATTTTTCGTGTGCAACATAAACACTTCAGGTAAGTAAAAATGTATTTTTCATTGTAAAAAATTCAAATTTTATTTATTTATGAACAAAGAATGTTATGTGCAGTATAATGGACATTATCACCAACGCCTAAAACAAGCAGAAGTTATGTTTGTCCAGTATACTTCACATTAAATTGCACGAGAACATCTAAGTAGAAAGCTAATCTAAGAGATTATATAATTTTTATATTAGTTGTAGATGTCGTACAAACCAAGAACTTTAAAACTCGTTAAAGATGCATTGAGGCTGGCGCTGTCCCCTGTTCAATCAGATGATTCTGAGAATATAGATGAAATCCCAGATTTATGATGATGACCCAACTGAGGAGCTGAAACTCTTTGTTGATGATGATTCTGATAAAGTTGAGGGAAGTAGGTACTAACTAATTTTGTCATTCTGTCACATAGGGATATATATGATGGGCATATTATACATATGAATTTTTGTTTATTATTAGATAAACTTGGATCCACATGTAGCTCTACCAGATGAAGATGTGTTTATAGCTGAATTAGAAACTGTTACAAATGTTTCTAACTTTGGAGAAGAGCCATCAGATTCAACCGAAGCAGCTGCAAGCAATATGCAGATAGAGCATCCAATGCCATCTGAAGGAACCGAATTCAAGGCCCCTGAACAGCCTGAAAACCCACCTATTACTGCCTCCTCAAACGGTGGAAAAAGTAGATCATCAAGGTTGGCCAACATTAACAAACAACTCTCGAAAAAGTCTGCTACCTTGGCTAAAAAAATGAAGAAAACAAAAGAAAATGTGAAAATAAAGAAGCACTATAACTGGTCTAAAGAGTCCTGTCCAGTACACTTGGCTCTAAAGACCAGTTATAGGTCTAAAGACTCTTGAACGGAGGTCAAAGATAAGTCAAATCAAACAAGCCATTGTTTCAAGACCTCAAGATTCATCCCGCTTCGATGGAGTAGGGCATTTCACCATCTTTGGAGATAAATGGCAAAGATGTAAATTTTGTTCAACTTGAAAATCAAATGTACTAACATGAATTTATGCTTAACTAAAAAACCGAAAGAGCTTTTTAAAATTTCATAATAAATAAAAATACTTAATAATCTGTAATATAAGAATGTAATAAGCTGTTATAAAGAATTTAGAATTTTAACTTTTTTCTGTAAAATTTCTCTAATAGTTAGATTTTTCTTTTTGACGTTTCTAACAGGCAGTGTCCAGTATACTGCACGTAGTTCTGTCACACTACTTTACTGGGGATGTGGCAAGGTCCATTATAATGGACATACTTAAATTTTATTTAAATTTAAAACTTGGGTGAGCCTTGTTTGGTAAAACTTGATTAAAACTTGGACCAAGAAAACAAAAACAAATTCGGTATCATGCGATTTTCCTCTTGCCAACTACAGGGTTAAAAATGTCTGGTTTTCCAAACAATTTGCGAGTTAAGTTTCCGGCTACGAAACTGAGTTAAAAAAAAAAAATTTTAACCTTGAAAAATATTTACAAGTTTATTCGAGATGTCTTTTCATTTCTGTTGCTTTTATTTGATTTTAATGATTTTTGTTGAATCGTAGATGAAAATAAAGAATAGATTTGATTTTGTATTTTTATTTCTAATTATAAACTTTAAAATAATTTTCGAGTTGGGAATAAAGCTTATATGAAATTAAGGTATTTATAAATTATTAAATCAAAGGCAATTTTAAAAATGAAATAATATAATTTGGAATCATAAATAATGTTGATTTATGTTCCAATAGAAAATGAATTTGAAATATCTAAGAAATTATATACATGTTGAATCTAATAATGTCAAACAAGAATTAAAATAATATTCTAACTAACTTATAGTTGTAGACTCTCATTGCGTCTGTATACAATTCAAAGCGCGATATGCGTGTGAGATATTTGTAAGTAAAATGTAATTGTATGAGTTAGTTACGCAAATAACTGCATTCCAATGCTCAATCGTAATATAATATACGTTCTTAATTAGAATCGTTAGATGAATTATATTTGAGTCTATATAATTCAAATTATTATTTTATATTAGCTTGTAATATACGAGGGGAATGTAACTTGCGTACGACTTATCAAACAATTATTTGAAATTCCTGCTTCTTATCAACAGTTTTGTTTGGATAAGATTGTAAATCATGCTATTATTTTCTTTTGTGCATTGCATTATGATTTTTGAATAAACTGCTAATTAATTAATATTATATAACTGTTAATTATTTAATATTATAATATATTTTAAAAACATAATATTTTTAACGTAATATTTTAAACGTCATATAGTAAAAACGTCATATTTTAAAGATGAAGTTTTATTAACTATATATTTGATAATATTGATTTATACATATCCTATTGTTTTTGTATTCTTAAATAGATTTTTTTGATACCCTATTACCACTATTTGTTATTATCTTAATATTGAAAAGTGCTCCGGCAGTTTGAAGAAAAATTATAATCTTAAGCTATTTTGGTAAAACTATTTTGGTTTTCCTTTTGAAACAATAAAACGTTTTTCGTTTGAAATCAATAAAACGTTTTCCGTTTGAAAATGACTTATTTTTTCAAGTTATTAAAACAGTTAGGTTTTTAACAAACTGTTCTCAAACGTTTTCGAAAGAAAACAGTAATGCACTCGTCAAAACAATATAATGTGAAAAGAGCATTAGTGTTTGCATTTTGTCTTTATTAAATCTCTAAATGAAAAAGACTGACATTTGAAACGATATCATTATTATATTTTTAGTAGGACGTGTATAAAAATGAAATTTGTAAAATTGTTCATAAAAAGAATGAGGGAAGGATTAAAGAATAATCTCAGCAGCAAAGGACAAAAGGCTTTTTATGTGAGTCCTGGATTCAGCAGTTGTCAACTTCAATGACTAATTTTATTCCAAAGGCTAGAATTTCATTATATAACGCTTTTATTATTCTCGCACATTTGTTTGAAAGTCTATTTATGTACTTATAAATAGATAAATTTTTATTATGAGTATTTCAAAAATATTTAATTACATTGTCTAAAGCTCTGTTTACACGAGTATAATAAGTAACTAAATTGTAACTATACTTTGTATGTGGGAAACGCGGGAAGGGAGTAGAATTGTAAGAAAGGGGGGATTAGTAGCAATTTGGGAAATGAAATAT
>WYDF02272889.1:0-17876 GCA_009867245.2 Adranes taylori | reverse complement strand
ATTCTGAATACAGACTTAAACCAGAATCAAAAATATTATGAGGTATAAGAAGCAGACCTCATAATACTTTTGATTCTGGTTTAAGTCTGTATTCAGAATTAGGTATTCTTTTTCCATCAACCGCTTTCATTACTTTTAGAATTTGTCTCCTGGAGTAATTTGCAGTTTTATACCAAAACCTTGAAATTACTGATTCCTCTTAGATTAATAATAAGAATAACCATTATTGCTATAATTCTTTTACATCCTAACATTTCAAAATTTACCATGTTACAATCAACAAAATAAATATAAAAAAAATAATTCTTTACAAATTACATAATTCTTTACAATATATAACAAAAATTATATTCAAAAACAATTTTAACTCAAACTTCCCTCTGTTTTCTTTTCATGACCCCCCAAAACTTTTTTAAATTATTTCCTCACCCAAACCTGCTACCCGTAACAAATTTACACAATCCTCGCATCCATGTTTTTGTTCTCGTTCCTCCCATTCAATCCCTTCTCATTAATTTCGGCATTCTGTCCACGTAACCTTTCATCCCTTTTTTTCCTTCTTTTCTATATTCCCTTTTTCTTTCCTTCTTTCCTCCTACTAAACTTGTTTTTCCATCCCATGTCTGACAACTCCTAGCAAAAGCCTTTTCCATACATTTCTTGACGATCTCAAATATTCTGATAAAATACCTTCAACCGTAAAATATTCATTTTTCCTATTGAATCGACTCATTCTTATCCTTTCACCTGTCATATCCCTCCTCTATTTCCACATCCCGCAACGTTTATACTACCTCTACCTCGCAATTCATACCTTCCCTCATCCTATTATAACATTCATACATTGACCATCCAAACCTCTCATACGATCTTAATCTATCCCTAGCCCATTCCTTGCTAACATCCCCTTTACTTATCTCCATCATTCATTTCACATACACTCTTTCTACAACTCTCTCCTCATCGTCCATCATCACCTTTCTTTCACGCTTAACCAACTTCTAAACTCCATATACCCAACATTTATATTCATTCAATTCCTGCAACACAATTTCATATTCTGCAACATAGCATGTTACGTCAAATAAATTAAATAAATAAATTGCATCGCAACGGCACTGGAAGACCCTGTTCATAAAGATAAAATATAAATACAATTGAAATGTATCATAGCGCTTACGTCCCATGCATCAAATAAAGACGCAATAATAACAGCAGAGAAATGGATATAATTATTTTTATTTTTCTATGCTGGCTCACACGTACACACATAGCTTTTGCCGTTCGTCCGTAGATAGGAATGCTGTGTTGAAGACAACGTCCGTAAGTATATGATACATATTGGTTTGTCGGCGTGCTGTGGCAGCGTAGACCGCTGTGGCTGCACTTAAATCAGTGGAAACCGTCTCAGATAGCAATTAATAAGTGAGTGGCTACACGGAGACCCGTATAACAGAACAAAAGTTGTGTAGCGGCTCACGCCTATAAAAACCGCCGATTTGTATAGAATATTTTTCATTTCATGAACTTCAAGTATTTCTATTTTTATATAATACATTAACTGCTTAAAACCATCTAATAAAAATTTTACTCCCAATAGCAACCGCAGCAGTCGCCGACCAGCCGCGAACCAAGATCAAGCGACAATCAGCGACAACCGCCTGAAAAGTAAGCGTTATCATATATCGTCACACTGTTCTATTGCATGTATTTTCAATAGTTCCGTTTCTCCATTCACCTGAACTATTTCCTATACCACTAAAGTGTACGATTCCAGCCTCCGAACGGCGGGGTTGGCTTCAGTCACTCGAAGACAGTAACATTGATTGTTCGACGCGGTTTTACGCATCACATAGTGGTTCCTTCGCATACCACCCGTTAGAGTGTATGATTCTAACCTACGGGTTGGTTTCTGTCACTCGAGAACTGTAACACTGATTGTTCGACGTGGTGTTACGAGTCATAGCAATTTGCTTTCCGCTATAGTGCCTAATTCTAGTCGACTAGGTCAGTTTGAGCCACTCGACAACAGTACCATTGATTGTTCAACGCGGTGTTACGAGTCATAGCAATTTCATTACCGTTGTACCCACTGGAGTGCCTAATTCTGACCGATGAGATTAGTTTTAGCCGCCCGCCCACATTAACACTGATTGTTCGACGAGGTGTTTATGTAATTCATAGTGATTCCTAGTATTCCTGCCATTATCATCTTCTAAATCCGTTGTAAGATACCACGCTTTTAGATGCTTCCCGTATAATTGTTGTTTTATTATCATATACGAGGGATGCTGTTAAAATTTCGGGATATGGCAACACTGTACTTAAGCGATTGTAAACCTAGAAAGCGTTATGAAGTTTGATCTGTCAGTTGTCAAACAAAAGTGACAGATTGTAAATATAGCAAACCGTTTCGTTACAGCAAATTTTCAAAATTATTTAGAACTCAATAAAAATGGATTTAAATATAGAACATTTTAGAGCAATGATTTTATTTTATTTTCGTTTTAAAAAAAGTGAAAAGGAGTGCATCGAAGAGTTGAAAATTGCCTTTGGTGAAGAGGCACCTTCAAGGACGACTGTCTTTCGATGGTACCAAGGGTTTAAATTTGGCCGAAGTTATATTTGTGATGAATTTCGTGAAGGTCGACCAATGACATCGAAAACTGCTGAAAACATTGATGCTGTACGAAAAATGATAATGTCAGATCGTCATGTTACGTATACAGAAATTGAGTCACACTTAGGCTTGGGTATGAAACAAATTAATGAAATTTTACATCATCACTTAGGTGTTAAAAATATATGTTTCCCGTTGGATCCCTCATAATTTAACTGAAGCTCAGTAAGAGGCTCGTATGAACTGGTGTGAAGACATGCTTAAACGATTCTACTCAGGGAGATAAAATTTGATCTCCGACATTACTAGTGGTGACAAAAGTTGGATCTATGTTTATGAACCAGAAACGAAACAGCAGTCAACTGTTTGGGTGTTTGAAGATGAAATCAAATCCACAAAAGTCACTCGCTGTAGCAATGTTTCTAAGAAAATGGTAGCTTGTTTTGTATCAAAAACTGGGCATGTTGCTACTATTCCAGTTGAAGATCGTAGAACTCTTAATGCAGAATGGTATACATCCATTTGTTTACCTCAACTTATCACTGAATTGTGAAAAACAAATAGGACGCGACACATCATTCTGCACCATGACAATGCCAGTTCCCATACTGCCCAACAAACCTAAACAATTTGAGCAGGCAGAAGGAAGAATTGTTGTCTTATTCTCCATATGATCCTGATTTAAATCCTAACGACTTCTTTACTTTCCCAAAAATAAAAAATGACTATGTGGCAAACGATTTTCATCTCCAGAATATGCAGTAGAATATGCAGAATATGCGTTTCAAAATGAGATTTCAAGCGTATCATCTTCTGAGTGGAAAAATGCTTTGATGATTGGTTTCTTCGCATGAAAAATTGTATATAGTGTAAAGGGGGCGATTTTGAAAAGCAATAAAGTATTATTTTATTTATAGATGTTTTTGTCTTCTTCTATCCCGAAATTTTAACAGCAGCCCTCGTATTTATTTCACATTTGATTTTATATTTCTTTCTTGGTTTGTAGTTTGAAG
Organism: Adranes taylori; assembly: GCA_009867245.2. NCBI lineage: Eukaryota > Metazoa > Arthropoda > Insecta > Coleoptera > Staphylinidae > Adranes > Adranes taylori. Next base: position 14,243 of record WYDF02272889.1, on the reverse strand, counting down.
ACCAATAGACATGTTTTGTTAAATCGTTAATACTTTTTCACTAATTAGTAGTAAGTTTATTTCAGATGTCTGCAAGATCATGAACTCCTGGGCAGCTCACTTACCGCAGTTATTCGTGCCCTCTATAAGCCACTGAGGACCGGTGGAACAACAAGAACAGTTCCAGCGTGCGGTCTAACATTAAACGGACCTGGCAGCCGAAAAACACGTTTCCGGAGTAGTAAAAGTAATAAGATAGTTGTTTGCGCTATTTGTGGCTATTGCTAGGACTCCCGTCAGCAGCGTTGCGAGTGGGGCTCTGTCGCAATTCTTCATTCTCATTTCATACATTTTCAGATTTCTTCTATATTGCAAATTGTTAACCCCCACTTGTAAGATGTTTATTGGTACACATACTCTTTTGAGCAGAATTTTTCAAATTACATTATTAATTGCAATTTTGCCATTATTAAATGGAGCTTGCCCATGGATACGTTTTTTAAAAATTTAGGGCTTGCCAAGTTCCTAAATATTGGTTTTATTTGGCATTGGCTAAACATTGGCATTGACTTTTCTGATGTTGAATCATGAATCGATAATTTTTTGACACAATTAATCCTGTAGTTGCTCGTTTGAGGATGAAAATTCTGCTTCATAGCATCAAAGCCTGTATTGCAATTCATCATGATTAAAAGTCCAGTAGTAAGAGTTAGTTCCTACAGCCAACCCTCCCGCCCTCCCAGACCCTACCGTAACTCGTTCTAAAAAAAGGGACGCCATTTTGGGGTCTAACATAAATAGTTTTTGTGTTTGACAACTGTCAAATAAACATCCAATATGGCGGATGACAGGACACTTCCGGTTCTCAAAATTTGGAGGGAAAAAAAGTTACTAGTTACAGAAGTTTCAGTCGCTCTATCTTTTCATCTAATGCTTTTGTGGCATACATTATCTGCGACCCTGAAGCTTTTAATAATTTTCGTAACATTGTTCCCATCCATTTTTGGACATGATCAATTCACTCAAGTTTCTTCACCTCAAAATCCCGGAAGGTTTGGCTACTTCTGATAATCATTTGCTGAGTTTTGCAAAATTAATTTGAATCCGAAAACTGCGATACCAGCACCTGAACCAGCCTTGCAACTTTTGTAGTTTTTTCTCACAACAGCAAAATTTGGACGTAATGGACATGCCGACTATAGACGCGAACGCTTAGACTAGAAAGGCGTGGCTTTGCCTAGAATCATTCAACGCATCAGTATTCCTGTCATTTATATCAGTGTAGAGTCTGATACCCCATGAATTACAGGATCCTTGTAAGTCAGTGTGTACAATTTTTATTCTGATTTTTGTTTTAGTTCTGTTCAGAAACGTTCTGTTCGTTTTCAATTTAAGAATTTTCAGGATAACGGTTCACTGTTTATCAAATCAACTTTTCAGAATATGAAAATCCGTTTCATTAATTATAAGTTCTTACGACCGAATTCAATTAAGTTTACCCTAATCTCATTAGGCGTCCAAACGCGAAACACTGACTTTGATGTGAAATGAGCGTAAAAATAAATGAAATTAAACCTAATTTTTTACTAATAAATTAACTAGTAGACCAATGAATACCTTTCAGCTTATTTCATTTAAATATTTGACGACTCGATAAATGTGGCAGTTAGCTTATTTATGTACTAAACAACTTGAAAAACTGTCGAGGCACGGAGCCAACTAAAATATTACTAATCAAGGTTCAGTTGTAACTTTCAATCATCAAGTAGATTAACCTCTTTCTAGTTTTATTATGTTCTGTATTTACATAGGGCACATGACTACATTTATACGTTAATTCTTAAATATACCTGTCGATATAAAACAATTAAATTAAATACATATATTCATTTAACAAGAAATATTTTATGTAAAACTGTTTATATTTATCGGCATTAATTTATTTAAATATTTTAAAAGATAATAGTTAGTATGATTATTTTGATATAATTAATTCAATGATTGGTTTTACATTTATATTTAAACAAATCTATCAAATAAAAATCAATTAAACTTAAAAATCAATTAAAAATAATTTAAATTATTTTAAAAGTTTAAATACCATCAGTATTGTACTATTATTGTTATATTACTTGGAATTTTGTATTCCTATAGTAAAATTTCTTGCTATAACTATCACAGTCTTGTCCACTTTGGATTAGCAATCAATCCTAATGTGAAAATAGAATAATTGCAAAGTTGAAAAATATTACTAACGACAAGTACTTGTTTCGCCGTTTCGCTGATTCATCAGGTTTGTATGTGTAGAATTCTCAACTTAACAGTACATTGCTATAAACTAACAATAGACTTCAAAAATTTTCTGGCTACGTTGTTCAATAGTCCTATCGCTAATACCGTGTCTTTTCACCAATGTACCGTTAAAGAACAGTTTAGTCTGGTATCAATTTTTTGCATTATTGGCAGAGGGATATATTCCGGTTTCATCAGAGCAGTGCAGAAAATTCAATCACAGAGAGTAGTGTGCCAACAAATTTTGGTCCTTCGAACCGGATAGTTCGCGCCGATACAGTTTGCAGTTTCATAAAAAGTTAATTAAAGTTCTGTTTGTAATCAATTGTATGTACTTTGTGCAACTTGTGACTAGAACCGTCTGAAGTTCTATAATGATGACAACAGTATCAAGTTGTGAAATGATTTTTAAACACAAGTGAACTGTACAATAACACAGAAGTATTCATCAAATTGTGATTATTCAATATAGACAATTTTTTCTGGAAATTACGATGAATGGTATCCATCATACATTTCATTCTTTAATTCTTATTACTGTAAGTATCACAGATATATAAAAATTTCATTATCTAAAATCATATCTTAAAAATGAAGCCGCTGACATTATTGCATCATTTGAAATGTCAGGAGAAAATTAGAGAAATGCATGCATGCTTCTTGAAGAAAGATTTGATTCTAAAAGATTAATTTTTCAAAGTCATATCAAACAAGTATTTGAATTACGTTTGGCAATTAAAGAAAATCATTCAGGACTTTTTAAGCTGCTAGATGGAAACCAAAAACATTTAAGGGCATTGTCCGCTTTAAAGCGACCTACAAATGAATGGGATGATTTAATTACATATGTTACAACTACAAAATTAGATCCAATACTCAGATATCTATTTTCAAATATGTATTTTGCTATTAATAAAATAGTTCGCATAAAACGGTTTATTGATAAACGGTTAGTGACAAAAGCTTCTTTCTAACGTGAGAAAGCAAGCAAAATTTAGTGTACCAGCAAACGCATTTGATGGGCCATAAACCGCCCGCTTATATTTAGCCAATAACTCAAAATAATTGCACCCGTTTGTTTGTTGCTCGTATTAAATTACCATCGCGAAAAGGTAATTAGCAATTATAATCCATCGCTCCGGTTAAGTCTACAAGAGACGAAACTTAGTTCGCAATCTTCCGACAACATACAAATATAGATATTCACCATCAAGAACATTTATCAGTTAAAATCAATTACGTTATTAATATTTTAATAGTGTAAATTTGTTATTTTATAATTATTGTTAGTTCAAATTAAAAGAGTAAACTCGGCGTTATTAAACTTCAGGACAGTGCTTATTTTTGCATGAACAAAATAGTTGTATTTAGACATTAATTAAATATCTTAACGCAAAATATCTTAACGAATCCGAACCACCACCAGCAAATTACCCAGTCCATTGCCGCTACATAAACATTTGGATCCAGTTTTCATCAAACATTATTACATATAAACAAAATCAACTAGAACTCTCCGACTTCAAGCCATGTAAGAACAAAAATATCAGAGCAGATCTTACTATCTACAGCAGTTATAGAAGTGATCGATAATCAAGGTGATTCTATTCGCTGCAGACCATTACTAGATTCCGGATCTCAAATTCACTTTATTACAAATTCATTATTAAAACGTTTATGTTTGCCAGTTAAATCGACAAATATTCCAATGACGGGAATTAATAAAGCAATATCATATCCTAATAAACGACTAATAATTGATATTCAATAATTATACAATAAATTTAAAACTAAAATTGAATGTTATGTATTAAGATAAAACCACTGGTCAGTTACCTTTAATTACGTTTCAAAAATCATTGATTAATATTCCTAAAAATATTCAGTTAGCTGACCCAGACTTCAATATTACGTCTATCATAGACATGTTAATTGGTGCCTCACTATTTTGGGAACTCACATCTATATGTCAAATAAAATGTCAAAGCTAATCACCTATAATTCAAAAAACCCAATTATCATGGATTGTTTCTGCCACAATTTTAGAAGGCACGTCTTCAAATTCGCATCTTTCAAATATGTCATTGAAACAATTGAATGAAGTTATCAAAAAATTTTGCCATTTGGAAACCATGCCTACTAAATCAAATTTCTACCAAGAAGAAATTTGGTGTGAAGAACATTAAGCATCAACATACATAAGGATAACGGAACTTTTATTGTCGACTTACCAATAAAACCAGCTAGACTATCTGCACTTGGTGATTCTTATTCTACAGCTAGATTCCTCTCGTTGGAACCACGATTAGCCAAAATACCAGATATTACACTCGGCTTCACTCGGCCCTTCACGTGATCTTCGATGGGTCAGCTAAAACCACAACAGGGAAGTCACTTAATGATATTTTCATGGTAGGTCCAAAACTCCAAGACGATCTGATTTCAATTATAATGAGATTCGGATTGATCAATAGGTCTTGACTGCGTACATTAAGAAAATATACCGCCAGGTATTCATAAATCCAGCACAGACTGCATTGCATAGAATTTTATGGAGAAATGGCGAAAGTTCGCCAATACAAACATTTGAACTAAAAACTGTTGCGTATGGTACATCGCCGGCTCTTTATTTGGCCATAAAAACTTTACAACAGCTGGCGGTACTCCATAAACAAACTCACTCTGTAGGCACAGAAATAACGCTTCGCGATTTTTATGTTGACTATTTGTTGACAGGTACTTCAAATGTAAAAGAACTGGTCATTATGAAAACTCAAGTAACTTTACTGTGCTAGCACAAGGTGGATTTTACATTACAAAATGGAATTCAAATTGTGAATCAATTCAATCAGATTGTGAAGGATTTACTACTCTTGATAAAACATATAGAATCAGTCCATTATGCTTACAGTGGCAACCAACTAGTGACCATCTACGATATGACAGCACTTCTGAAGGCAAGCTCACTAAGTTAACAAAACGAACCATTTTGTACAAGATCCCCAGAATATTTCGTGCCTATTTATGGCGTTTAGGGCCTATTATTATATACGCCAAATTAATTATGGAATTATGGAAATTAAATATAAATTGGGATGAATCTATTCCTATGAATCTTCAAACAAATTTGAGTAATTCTGAAGATCAGTTTGATTATATAAATCGAATAAGATGTGTAATCTGCACCTATGATGAGTCTGTGGTACAAGTGCATGGGTTTTGTGATCCCCGTGAATCAGCGTTTGCTGCATGTATTTACATTCTCAGCACTAATAAGAATGGACAACACACATCACAACTTCTATATGAAAAATCACGAGTAGCTCCATTGAAACAAATTTCATTGACTAGGCTCGAATTATGTGGAACAGTCTTGCTTGTAAAACATGTTAACCATACAGTGGCAGTAATTCACATAAATGCAAACCAATACATTATTGGACTAATTCAACAATTGTTCTGTCATGGCTAAAGGCAACAAGTAAAATCTGGAAAACATTTGTAGCCAATCAAGTGTCGCAAATTCAGGATATCAAAACACTTCGTGAGTGACACCATATAAAAGGATCAGAAAATCCAGCTGATATCATTTCTAGGGCAAGAGCCAACGAACTTCAAAATTCATGGTGGAACGGTCCACATTGACTTACTGAATATGTCAAAAACTAGCCAATATCATTTATTCATCCCACCTGTGAGGATAACATAACAGAACGACGTATGATTGTAACACATACTAAACAACCAGAATGTAAGCGAAAACTTATAGAGACTAGAAATAAAATACGCAAAACATAGTAAGAAGTAGTACAGCTTAGTAACAAATGTATAATATTCTAAATTTAATGAGGAGATTGTTTAAAACGAGGAATGCCAATGCAATCCTTTCCTTGATGAATAACAAGTACTACGTGTTAGAGGAACAATACAATACTCAAATTCAACATCTGATCCATCCTATACTTATACCTTTAAGTCACAAACTAGCAACGTTAATAATTGAAGCTGAGCATAGAACTCAATTTACATATTTTTGGGTACATCCCAGGTTCTCTGAACAAATCATGGGTAATTTACAATCAAACGGAATAATACCTACCCGCCCATTTACAAACACAGGGATTGATTTCTTTGGGCAGCTATATGTAAAAACGAGCAAATATAAAAATCGCAAGATATATAAAACACACACGCTTGTTTATTTATATGCATGGCGGTAAAGCCTATCCATCTTGAGTTAGTTGGAGACTTAACAACTGAAGCATTCATCAGTGCATTTCGACCATTTGTTTCAAGACGAGGAATGATATCAAATGTTTATTGTGTTAATGGAATTAATTTCATTGGTGCTAAAAAAGGATTATTCACTTTACATTATCTGTTTACCTCAGACCTACAGCGGCACAAAATTAGCGATATATTTAAGAAGAAATACAATGGTATTTCAGTCCTACACAAGCACCACATTTTGGAGGTCTCTGGGAATCGGCAGTAAAGTCGGCCAAATTTCATCTACAAAGAATCATTGGAAATGCGTCGTTAAGTTATGAGCAAATGACCACAGCATTGTGCCAAATAGAGGCAGTTATGAATTTCAGACCAATCACTCCGACTTACAATGATATTAATGATCTCAATTGCCTAACTTCTGCTCATTTCTTGATCAGCGACGTCTTAACTTCCATTCCAGAACCTACTGTTATAGAATTAAAAACAAATCGGCTATCAAGGTGGCAATATGTCCAATCCATTCACAAACATTTCTGGACACGGTGGACTAAGGAATACTTAGAGCAACTTCAGGAACGTACAAAATGGCAAACCTACAAGGGTTTACAATTACAAAGAGGACAGCTGGTCCTCATTAAGGAGAAAGAGGACAGATTGGTCCAAAATGCCTCTTTCGTCGTATTTAGGGTGCATCGAGGAAGTCCATGCTGGAAAAGATGGTACTGTTCGAGTCGCCTCTGTGAAAACAACCAAAGGGACATACAAGGGCCATACACGCGTCCAGCTAGCAAACTGTGCATTATGCCGATTGAGACAACCACTCCTACTATCAGTTGAAACAACCACTACTTTGAAACCAGGTTTCAAGGCGGGCAAGATGTTACAGGCCAATTGTTCTGTTTTTCTTAACACACTACAAACCATTGAACATATTGACCTATTTTCAAGAGGCAATATTCGACAGCCTTAGTGACGTATTATTTTCTACTTTATTTCTAATTCTATTTTTCATAAAATCCTAAGAAAGTATTAGACATATGGGCATTTCTAAATAACAAATTTCACGGTTCGTATTTTCTACGTTTTTTTTTTACGATGGTAACAGAAAACATAGTGCAAAACATCTCTCCACTAGAGAAACACATTCTATATATCCTTCGACATTCAATTTTAGTACATTTATTTACATATTTTGTTTACTCGAAATAAATTCTTTAATTATTAATAGACTTTTGTTATAAAAAGACTTTCATTTAGTAGTTATAGTTTTAATAAATATTTTAATCAAACATAATATGAACTTCAAGGCAGTGCAGAAAATCATAGAGCACCCCAGATATATTTCCCAGCAGTGTACCCAGCAGAATTAATTTCTGATAAAAATATATTATTAAAAAGTAATACAGTTTAAAGAAAACAGTATATATATTAAATTAAAAAAATAGTTTTACTTCAGAAAATCCAACATTCTTGCTTACTTCTGCTTCGTCTAAAATATTAAAAGTTTTATTTATAGATTTACTCCTCATGAAGAGGCGATTGTTTCCTCGAAACATGTCAACTTAAAACATATAACACTACACTTTTTTGTTAAATTAAAACCGGTTTGTGGAACACTATGAACTGTAAATATTTCATGTAATCTCATTTTTAGGTCATTGTATTCCTAGTTTGTAACTACACAGGTGAGCTCCAATTCTCTGATATTATTTCCTTCTACATAAATATATTTACATGTATATGTTTCTTCATGAATTGTATGTATTTCCTTTATATTATTTCAAAACATAACGCAACATTTGTTTGTTATTGTTCTGAGTAATATATTTTCGACGTCTCATTTCCAGTGTTCCAAATTGATTAAAAGGAAAATATAGTTATAACAATTTTTGATAACCTAATTTTGTCTTTGTTTTTATACTTTGTCTGTTCACTTTACGACTCAAACGATCTTTAAATATAATTACTGCAGAGATTAATATAAAATGCTAGAAATCACCCGCTTTTAAATCTCCCAACGATTCCAAATGGTGTGTGTTGCGATGTCTACTAAACTACTGCTCCAAATGGAATGAGAGTTCGTAACCACTTGAGTAAGGAAATAAGTTTTGGTTTATGTTTTCTTGTATGTTTTACACTGCATGAAACTTGAGTTTAAATTGAAAATAGAAAGATTTACGCTGGATGAATAAAATAAACTTTTATAAACATATAATTAATTACCTTGCTTTATGCAATTAAGAAAAGTCCTATTGCATTGTGTTACAGATTGTGCAAATCCACAATAGGACGAGAAGTTGTCATGTTTAAAATTTAACATACTTCTTGGTATATTTTAAAAAGTATTCGAAAATCCAAATATTTATTTGAAACACTTTTTTATAAAACTCAATTTAACGCAGAGCAGCCTTTAGCCCTTAGGGCACTATGTTTTCTTAGGGTGTCATTTTCTCAACTTTGCAATCCATTTTCTTGAATATGGCGCCTATAATTTTTTTAAAATATCATGTATCAAAGGATGAATGCATCCAAAAACCTTCATGCTGATAATTTCACCAGTTTGAGCAATAGAAATATATTTTTAAAACTTTTTACCTGATTCGATATAGTCTACATAAAATAATCGTAGATCATGAGAAAACTCAAAAAGTTGGCATCACATTTTAGGTAATCTCTAACGGTGTTATACTTCCAGTGGAAACATCAGACCTTGATGAATTGAACATCGAGATGCACTGAACAATGAACTGACACCGATGAAAATGTATTAATCTACTACATATTTGAAGTTTTTGAGAATGGAGAGTTTGGAATGACGATTTCTAACGACTTATCCGAAGCTTTTGATTGCGTCAACTGGGATTTATTGCTGCACAAAATTCGCATTTACGGCTCTGATAGTTTAATGCTAACTTTAATTAAGCCCTATGGTGATAACATGTAACAAGCAACGGAAAATTATCCAGTCCGGCGTTTACCCAGTTGGGAGTGACTCAGGGATCCATCCTTGGTCCGATTCTTTGTATTATTTATATTAACGGCATTTTTCCATTGATAAAGCTAAGAAGATCCTGTTTACGGATGATTCGACTTTTTTTATATCAGCGGGACGGGTAACATTCAACTTCTAAAGGAGCAACTGTCCAATAGACAAAAAAACGTGAGTGCGTGGCGAACACTACAAAACTTAGTTTTAAATGAGAACAAGACAATAGTTACACAGTGCGCTAAAATCATGGAGTGAGCTAGAGACGCGGGCCTCTCATGTTAAATAGAACTGACTCTGAATAATTTGCACACACTCACACATGAAAAGAAGCAATTTATTGAATGTTTTCTATAACAACTCGGATTTATTTATTTAAAGAAAAGTAAATAAAATTATATATACTATTAACCTACGCATTTTCGTAATGCTTACAAATATTTTTTTATTATATGAGTGGCGCGACAACCCCACATCAAAGAAACGGTAAATCCTAAATAGTTGCAAAGGCGTGTTCCTAAACCATAGTTGATATAGCATAGAATAGTAGTTCAAGAAGCAATCCCATTGTTATTAATTCTCGCGCCAGATTCAATTTACAGAACCTACTAAATAATTGAACATATACATATTCCATCATTTTTTAAAATGTTTAGAGATTCACAAATTAGCTTTTACGTAGCGAAATGAAGGACACCTTTGGGACTTTTTGAGGTATAACAGAACTTCCAAAAGAAGGGCGGTTGGTCACCTTAATAAATGTCAACATGCAGACAATTCCACTGTTCCTCGTGCGAGTATAAAACTTCACGATTCGCTAATTTGATAAAACATAAATGCTTAGATAGCGGTACTAAATCATATCATAGTCCAGAAAACGATTTTAGGATATCCGTTCAGAGTACCTTAGTAAGCCATAAACGCCAACAGGCTGGAGATAAACGATTTCATTGTTCCTTCTACGAGTACAACATATAGAGCTAAAGCCGTATAATCGCGTTTATATCGATGATAAACCGTTTTGCCGTTCAATATGTGACTATAAATAAGACCACCCAGAAGGATAATTTGATAAACCATTAAATCCTACATATCGGAAACAAACCGTTTCATTGTGCTGGATGTGACTACAAGGCTACTACGAAAGGAATTTAGTAAATTATAAATTCCAACATGCTGAGTCAAACGGGTTCAATGTTCCGTATGCGAGTATAATACTTCTGCCAATAGTAGTTTAATTACTCATAAATGCATACATAGTGGTAAAAAACCATTTCAATGTTCTGAAAGTGAGTACAAGACTGCAATCAGAAGTAATTTAGAACGCGTTGTTGACACGTTTGAATTTCAAAAACTTTGGGGTTGTATTTCATAAGGTGCCCAACCGTCCTCCTTTAGGAACTTCTGTCCTCCCTAAAAAAGTGTCCTTCTACATGTCCTCCGAAGCAAATTTGTAAATCTCTAAATATTTAATAGTAAAATTTTTCAAAAATGATGAAAAAAAACTACGTAAAATGTTTAATTATTGTTTAGTAGGTTCTGTAAGTTAAACCTGGCGTGAAAATTAATAATAAATGGGATTGCTTCTTGAACTCTTCTACACTATGATTTTAGTCAAATATAAATGTAAACAATAGATTTAAACAATAGATTGAATATTTTCATTAATAAAATAGGTAACACAATAGATAATAAATATATATAGGGAATAAATAAAACATAATATGAGCAAATAGGAATATACAGGGTAGCTGAAAAAAATTGCAACTAACTTCACAACCGATATATCTGCCAAGGCAGCAACGACCGAACGCTCATACCAATGACAATACATTATATTGTTGCTTAGTGTGTTGAAGCATTTGAGGCTTAGTTAAAACGAATATAATAAATTCCTTACATAGAATTCAACCGCACCAGTGTTATTGTACTATATTGAGCTGAAAAGCTACAAGTTCATATTGTTCGAAAGTTAAGCCATCTCAATGTGCATAAAACTTTTGTGTCGTACACCATTTCTCATTACAATGATGATTTCTCATTCGAAGAGTGAAGGCTGGAATTGAACGAAATCCCCGTCGCAATGGTAAAAAATTGGCAGCTGGGCTGAACATATCGAGCGAACGGATGCAACACATTTTGAAAAATGAGCTTCGATTGAAGCCGCCGAAGTTCCAAACGGCAAACGATTTTACATCTGAACAAAAAAAGTAGACTGAATAGAGCAAATGAATTGCTTCGTTTGCACGCAAGTGTTTACCGAGTTTACTTGCTAGAGAGGTCATACGAAAATTTATACCTACGGATGGCCACCAGAAAGCAGGCACCAACAATGATGATGGTTTCGGGCGCCGTTACTGCCGATGGCCGCTCTCCACTCGTATTTTTGGACAGTGGCGTGAAGATGTTTATCGCAATACTATTTTGAAAGTTGTGTTGAAACCTTGGACACGTAAACATTGCGGCCACACCAGAGCATGGACGTTCCAACAGGACTCTGCGTCATCTCAATAAGCGCGCATCAACCAAGAATGGTTGAAAAACAACGATCCGCACTTTATTTCAGGCAGACACAATGGCTGGCAAATTCTCCTGATGCAAAGCCCATGGATTTCTCTATCTGGGGCATTTTGAAGAGTAAAGTGTTGACGCGCTCAAAACAGCTCACCGGGAATAACCGCGCATTCCGGATGCTGACATTCGTGCAGCATGCAATTCCTTTCTCGACCGACTCAAGGCCATAGTTAAGACAAAAGGGGGCCATATCGAACAAAAGTGAATTTATTCTAAAACTTTAATGTGTTTACTAAGTACCATTTTGACTTTTCAGCAATAAAAATCAACAAAAAATGAAAATAATACAATGTTTTACTTTTTTGCAATTTTTTACGGCAGTCCTTATATAATGGATTTAAACAATAGATTGAATAGGTACAATAAGAAAATACATTAAAACTATAAAATTAAGTAAACAATTTTTCATATAGTTTTTTCTAAAAAAAAATTTATTGCTCACAAAAATAACAGAAAGGTCGATTTTTCGGTGTCTGTTAGTACCACATATGTACGTATGTTGTACGTCCGTACGTCTGTATGTTCGAGACTTTCTCCTTCCCTATGGGACCGATCTGAATGAAATTTGGTAGACAGGTGTAGATTATGAGCCAGCAGAACGATTTTTTTCCTTTTGTTTATAAATCCAATATGGCGGACAGGAGCCATTCTTTTTGTTCAGAAATTTAGTATTCTAACTAGGAGATAGAAATTTTGCACACATATAGTACCTTGTATTATGCGTCGAATAAAAAGTCTCATGTTGACAAATTTTATAGAAAGCGGTGTGGCCCCGTTTGAAGCTTAACAAACTTTTTGAAATATCTCAGGAACGATAAAAGATACGACATTCGAATAAACTTTATGCAGGGTGTTTTTTGTTTTGCTAACTTTAGGGTCTATTTTCTCGACAAGTTTCGAAGGATTTTTTGTTTAATTTCTTGTGTCGAAAGTTCCTTTAATACTAAAGCAATTAAGCGAGTTAGAAAATCGCATGTCATAAAGCCGGAGTAATTTGACCTTGATTAAAACTGCTCTAAATATCTCGGTGCACTGCTCTAAATATCTCGGTTCCTAAGAAAACTGGAAAAATGAAACTTGGGGAACTTATGTAAGACTAGGCATCCTCAATTTTGCCAGTGTGATCAACTGAATATACTTGACCGATTTAAAGCAATAAATTGTTTTTCAAAAACTTTTTAGTAACACCCTGAATATTTTCTTATATTTTGGTAGCCCTTGTGATTTGCTTTACAATAGTACCACATATGATAGTTCTAGCTCTTATCATTTCAAAGATATGACCCTTAATAACTTGCCATGGCAACCGACATTCAACAATCATATTATATACATGTAAGACATACGAAATAGCTCATATATGCAAAGTTACAGGAAAAATTATTTTACTTTGTATGAGACATATAAACTGCTTTCGCAATTGAATAAATGCTGTTATCAGTGGCGGGTACACAATATAATTTTTGGAGGGGTTCAAAATGATTATTTTATTAAGAAATTCAGTTTTAATTTTTAAATTAGAAGACTGATATTTCGCTGGCATATAGTTTATTATGCATATAGTTTATTATATTGTATTATGCGTCGAATGAAAGTAGTGTAATTCACGCAAGTGGTATAGAGCGCGATGCTGCCACATTTAAAATTTTACAAAGTTTTTGATATATTTCAGGAACTATAAAAGATAGGACACTTGAATAAACTTATTCTAAAGGCCACCAAATCTCGTTCAATTTTATTTGAAACATTTTTTTCTAACATTACAAACTAAGATATATACAAGATGTTTTTTGTTTTGTAAACTTTGCGATCCATTTACTTCAGATCGGCTATTATACTACATTAAGTATCTCGGTTCCCATGAAAGTTGCAAAAATAAAATTTGGGGAACAAGTGTAAGACCCAGGGACATCAATTCTACACAAAGTGGATACGAAGGCCAGACTGCTCTTTTAGAAATTAGCCAAAATGAGTAGGCAAATACGGGGAAAATGTGAGTCAAGCCGTAGGCCGCGGCAAAGCGGACCTATCCGCGCCGTATGCAAATATGAGACCGGGGGATGCATGGGTAGGCGGGGGATTCATGGGTTAAACTAATGTTATTTAGTTTAAACATATTGGGAGAATAGATATCGTTGCAATGTCACAACCAGAAATTAATTATAATAGTTGTTCTTAATTA